>PVKU01011230.1:0-45156 GCA_004027475.1 Anoura caudifer | reverse complement strand
TTTTTTTTTTTTTTTTTTTTTTTTTTTTTTTTAGGTATGGTTCTTAATAACTGAGTTTGCTGTCTTTTTACTGTCATTTTTATCTTCTTTTTCTTAGATAAGTCCCTTTAACATTTCATATAATATAATAAAGGTTTGGTGATGATGAACTCCTTGAACTTGACCTTATCTGAGAAGCACTTTCTCTGCCCTTCCATTCTAAATGAAAGCTTTGCTGGGTACAGCAGTCTTGGATGGAGGTCCTTGACTTTCATGACTTGGAATACTTTTTTCCAGCCCCTTCTTGCCTGGAAGGTCTCTTTTGAGAAATCAGCTGACAGTCTGATGGGAACTCCTTTGTAGGTGACTGTCCCCTTATCTCTTGCTGCTTCTAGAATTCTCTCCTTCATTTTAATCTCGGCTAATGTAATTATGATGTGCCTTGGTGTGTCCTCCTTGGGTCCAACTTCTTTGGGACTCTCTGAGCTTCCTGGACTTCCTGGAAGACTATTTCCTTTGCCAGATTGGGGAAGTTCTCCTTTATTATTTGTTCAAATAAGTTTTCCACTTTCTCTTCCTCTTTCCCTTCTGGTATCCCTATAATTCAGATGTTGGGATGTTTAAAGATGTCCTGGAGGTTCCTAAGCCTCTCCTCACTTTTTTGAATTCTTGTTTCTTCCTTCTTTTCTGTTTGGTTGTTTGTTTCTTCCTTCTGGTCCACACCATTGATTTGAGTGCCAGTTATCTTCCTATCACTATTGGTTCCCTGTACATTTTCTTTCATTTCACTTAGTGTAGCCTTCATTTTTTTCATCTAATTTGCAACCAAAATCAATCAGTTCTGTGAGCATCCTGATCACCAGGTTGGCTATCTCTTTGTCGCTTAGGTGTATTTGATCTGGGGCTTTGACCTGTTCTTCCGTTTGGGCTTTTTTTTTTTTTTGTCTGGTTGTGCCTGTTACATATGAGGGGCAGAGCCTTAGGTGTTCTTCAGGGCGGGGCAACCCACATTGCTGCGCTGTGATGCTGTATGTGGGGGAGGGGTCAGAGAGGGAACATTGGTGCTCACTCCACTCTCTCTCAGGTTTCAGTCCCTTCCGCCGCTTCCCACAAGCAAACTGGGCCCCTCTGCTGCTGATTCCCAGGTGGGTGGGCTTTTCTACGTTCTAGGACCTTGTGGGTCTCTCCAACGAACTGTCCTGTGAGTCTGGGAGTCTCTCCTGGCACCTCAACCACCACAAGTGTTTTCAATCAGTGTTTGAGGCTTTATTTCCCTGCTCTGGGGCCCTAGGTTGTACGGTCTATCTTGCTCCTCAGCTTCTCCTGGTCTATCTGCGCGCAAATGTGTGACCGTGGTCAGACAGCCACCTTGCACACCTCACTGGGTCTGCCAGCCGCCGCCTGTGCACCCAGTCTGTCAGCCTCTGCTTTTTCCTGCCACAAGCCCTCTCCACCAGCCACCAACTCCGTCCCTCTTACCAGTCTGGTTGAATGGTTGTTGTACTTCCGTACAGTTCAATTTTCTGTCAGTTCTGATTGTTTTTTGTTTCTAAATTTTTGTTGTCCTTAATTTTGGTTGTGGGAGGAGGCACAGTGTGTCTACTATGCCTCCATCTTCGCTGGAAATCTCATTGCTTTCAAAGAGAGAGGGAGAGAGAGACACATCAGTGTGAGAGCGAAACATCTACTGACCACTTTTTTCATTTTTTTATTTTAATTGTTGTTCTTGTACAGTTATCTGTCTTTTACTCTCGTCCCTGCCCACTGCCCCAACCCTCCCCACCTCCCACCCATATTCACCCCCCCTAGTTTTTGTCCATGTGTCTTTCATACTTGTTGCTCCAAACCCTTCCCCTTTTCCCCTGAAATTCCCTCCCCTCTCCCCTCTGGTGACTGTCAGCCTATTCTCAATTTCACTGTCTTCAGTTACATGATGCTTGTTTGTTTGTTTGTTTTGTTGATTAAGCTCCTGTTAAAGGTGAGATCATATGGTATTTGTCTTTCACTGCCTGGCTTATTTCACTTAGCATGATGCTCTCCACTTCCATCCATGCTGTTGCAAAGGGTAGGAGCTCCTTCTTTCTTTCTGCTGCATAGAATTCCATTGTGTAAATGTGCCATAGTTTCTTGATCCATTCATTTACTGATCGGGGCTTAGGTTGCTTCCAACACTTGGCTATTGTACATTGTGCTGCTATGAACATTTGGGTGCATAGGTTCTTTTGTATTGGTGTTTCAGTGTTCATAGGATATAATCCTAGCAGTGGGATTGCTGGGTCAAAAGGTAGAACCATTTTTAGTTTTCTTAGAAAATTCCATACTGCTTTCCATAGTGGTTGTACCAGCCTGCAATCCCACCAACAGTGCACTAGGGTCCCCTTTTCTCCTCATCCTCTCCAACACTTGTTGTTGGTTGCTTTGTTTATGATGGCCATTCTGACTGGTGTGAAGTGGTATCTCATTGTGGTTTTAATTTGCATCTCTCTGATAGCTAGCTATACTGAGCATATTTTCATGTGTCTCTGGATCTTCTGTATGTCCTCCTTGGAGAAGTGTCTGTTCAAGTCCTTTGCCCATTTTTTAATTGGCTTGCTTGTCTTCTTAGAGTGGAGTTCTTTAAGTTCTTAGAGTAAGTTCTTTATATATTTTGGAGATTAAACCCTTGTCTGAGGTATCATTGGCAAATATATTTTCCCATAGAGTTGGTTCTCTTTTTATTTTAATACTGTTTTCTTTAGCTGTGCAGAAGCTTCTTATTTTGATGAGATCCCATTTGTTTATTCTTTCCTTTATGTCCCTTCCTTTAGGGGACACATCAGTAAAAATGTTCCTGCATGAAATATCTGAGATTTTCCTGCTATGTTCTCCTCTAGAACTTTAATGGTGTCATGGCTTATATTTAAATCTTTTATCCACCTTGAATTTATTTTTGTGTATGGTGTAAGTTGGTGCTGGAGTTTCATTTTTTTGCACGTAGCTGTCCAGTTCTCCCAACACCACTTGTTGAAGAGGCTACTTTTACTCCATTTTATGTTTGTTGAATATTAATTGACTGTAGAGACCTGGGTTTATTTCTGGGCTCTCTGTTCTATTCCACTGGTCCATGTGCCTGTTTTTATGCCAGTACAAGGCTGTTTTGATTACAGTGGCCTTGTAATACAGTTTCGGGTACTGACCACTTTTTAATACACACCCAGACTGGGTTGGCACCCAAAACCTGACTATGTGCCCTCACCAGGAATCAAACTCGTAGCCTTTTGGCAACCAGATGACACTCTAACAAACTGAGCCATGCTGGGCAGGGCAGACTAACATTAACTTTAATTAAGATAAATAAATGAATGCCCAAAGCTACTGACACTGTATGTGCACACAGATATGAGAATCAATTTGATATCAAATTGATTCCTGGTAATTTTAAATTGGAAGTTCATATTTGAAAGCACAGTTTTTTATTTTCTGCCCACAGTGTTTAATATGTGTGGCAATTTCTCTTATTCCTTTATCCAAGCTGTTCTTGAGACCCTGCTCTGTGCCAGGCAAGGTACTAGTGTTGGGGATTCCACAGTGTGCAATCTGACCTCCTCTCCTGGAGCCTGCACTCCAGTGAAGGGAAACAGACAATAAATGAGGTTATTCCCCACAGCCTAACTTCCAGGGATCTACTGGAAATGTTCTCCCTCTAAACAAAATAATAAGGATTTGGGTAGGGAAGTTCTCATTAAGGAAATACTTTAGAGTAGAATTTCTCCTGAGACTGGAACTGTTCTTCAAATCTCTTGACAGTGGCTTCAAATCTCTTGACAGTAGGGTTGTTTTCTTTCTTTTATTTGGAACGACAGAGGCAACAGGTGATGAAAACAAATATAAAATATGACTCAAGCAATATAAAAGTCACTCTCTTCAAAGAGCCCTGAAAGGCAGACCGTCTCAGAGATTCTGAATATTGACTTGCCAGGTAAACTACTGAAAGAATTCTTTTTAAAAAAGAGTTTATTTATTTATTTATTTTTAGAGAGGGGCAAGGAGGGAGAAAGAGAGGGAGAGAAACATCAACGTGTGGTTGCCCCTCATGCACGCCCCACTACAGACCCGGCCTGCAACTCAGGCCTGTGCCCTGACTGGAAATCGAACTGCAGATCCTTGGTTCACAGGCCGGCACTCAGTCCACGGAGCCACACCAGCCAGGGCCTAAAAGAATCCTAAAGCCTTCCCAAAACAGACATAGGAGCGCTTCACAACAGGCTGAACTGAATCTCTGAAGGACATCTCTCTCTCGGCTGGACCATCCATTCCAGGTCAGCCAGCCTCCTGCACAATGTCACAGCTCTGTGCGTACGGGTCTAAGAGGATGGAAAAACAGCCCTAACACCAGCAGCTTTCAGAATGAGGCCTCTAATTTTGAACCTTTAAAATTTTCTGTTATTTGGTTCAAATGCTAATTTAACCGGTCTCTTTTTTTCATCCTCTTCCTCAATTCCTTACCAAACTCATAGAATTAAGGTTCTTCCTTCCGAATGTATGGAATTTCTTTTTTATATTGAAAAAATGACTCAAAAAATCTTAACACTATTTTATTTTCTGTTCCTCTCATTTTTTTCCTCCAGTGCAATGATAAAGGGCGAGATTGGGCAGTGATAAAGTCATAGAGGCTGTGAAGAAGATTCTTTGGTAACTCTGCAAACACAAGCCAGATGGGTAAACTTTTCTTTCTCTAGTGAAAAGGATACTAAGTGCTTCTCCTTACTTAAGCTCTTTTGTTAAAACTTGGTAGAAAGGCAAGAATATCCTGTAGTGGGAAGAGATAAAATATGTCTAGGCCACCCCAAACTCTGTCCATTTCCCTAACTCTGTCGAGCTCCCTCCACCAGGATGTCTGAGGATGAATGAATGTGAAGGAGAAGGAATATTTCTAGAAACAGGTTTGGGCTGGGTCTTCTAAGTGTGAACAGCGGTCCTCTCCTAGTTTGTCCCACACAACACTGGGCCAGTCTTTATCCCTCACCTTCAGGATCTCGTAACTGTTCACTGACGGCCCAGGTCCCACAGTTCATTGTAGAAATCAAACGTTTCGAATAGCTGGATGCTCTCACACCAAACTGGCCTGACTGGGAGGGTCGGGGTGCACAGAAAGCAGCCTAGTCCATGACCCCACGGCTCTCCGGAGTTCTCTGAAAAGCGCTCTTGGCAGCACCCCAACCTGTCCTCATCCTCTCAGCTCCACCCTTCACCCTGTTCCCACAGCCTCTCCCCAGCGCCTCCGGGGTAATTCCTTCTAAACTGTGTTGTGCATCCTCTAATGTCACTGGGCCCTTGTTTGCAGATACCTTTTATATTGAATTGTAACCTTGGCTATTGTTTTGAGCTTTTATATTTAAATTCCAACTAGTTTACATGATTTTAGCAACATCAAATAGTCTAAAACTTGGAAAATTTTAAAATATTTTGCCCTCACTGGGTGGCTCAGTTGATTAGAGCATCACCCCATACACCAAAAGATTTTGGGGTCAATTCTCATTCAGGGCACAAACCTAGGTTGTAGGTTCAATATTTTATGCATAATCTTAATCCAGACTCTTTCTCTTTTCTATAGCCTAGCTAAAGAAATCGAAACTAGTCTTCTCACCCATTTTCAAATAAACTGTGTTCCCGTACTCTGAATCAGGCAGTAAAAATCTGGTATTTCTTCTATCCTGGTAGACAAAGGGCATGCTTCACATTCTCTATGGACCCTGAAGAGACAGCTATATTAAGTATTATCAATACTATTAATATCTGTTAAATATTAGTATAGGAATTAAGTAATCTTAGAAAATAATCAACATAAAATCTCTCAGAATTTTCTGATGGAGATTAAATTGGCAAACATATGGCTACTTACACGTTATTTGCATTTACAGTTACCATTTTAATTGCTTTCTGAAAATAGTCATTTAAATTACAAAGATATTTTATACTTAAGTGACAGATGACTTTATCTCAAACACTTGTGTGTGGATATTCAACAAAAGGAATGAAATAAACACATTTTATTCCTCTATCTTTTCTTATCATCTGAATTAAGTATTTCAAATTCTTTTAAGGCATATATATCACACAAACTAAAGATCAGGCCCTGCATTAATCAATGCTTTTATAATAAACAATAATTCATCTGTAACTCTATACCAGAAAATCCAACCTAAACCATTGGACCACATAAATCTATCAATCAATATAAACAATATCCTCATGCAGTAAGGAAACAGAAATGCCCATTTCATTTATTATAATAAAACTTGACACATATTGCATAAGAATCAGATAGTCCCTTGCCAGCCAAGTGAGCCAAGACTCTGGTGAAAAAGATCAAGCAGAGAAAGAAGCACTGCGTCAGATCAGTGGGATTTGGTGGCATCCATTCAATCAGCCTTTCAGTCATTCAGAAAAGAATTATCACTTGGACAGTGCAAGATAGATGACTAATGAGGGATACACTAAGAATTTAGGCAATGGCAACATAATGTGATACGTGCTCTGGGGAGTGTAAGCATGGTCCTTGGGAACCAGGAAAGCCTTTTTAAAGGAAACATGGTGAAGGGAGCATTTTGTAGATGAGGAAGCAGAGAAGGCAGCCTGTGCACAGGAGCACGCTACTGAGAAAGCCCAAAGGAGTCCTGTGCATTTTAACAATAACAAAGAATTGTGAGGAGTGAGGGTGATAAGTAACAGTGATGTGCTGGAGTGGTGAGAGCCAGATAATAATTTTTGGCATGCTATTGTGAAGAGATGTGATTTTATTTACTATTTTTTAGATTTTGTTTATTTTTAGAGAGGGGAAGGGAGGGAGTGAAATATCAATGTATGGTGGCCTCTTGTGCACCCCCTACTGGGGACCTAGCCTGCAGCCCAGGCATGTGCACTGAGTGGGAATTGAACCCATGACCCTTTGGTTCGCAGGCTGGCACTCAATCCACTGAGCCACACCAGCCAGTGTGAGAAGATGGAATTTAGCTGAGGGCAAAGAGGAGGCATTGCAATGATGGTAAGTGGAGGGAAAGTAGATGTAGTAATTGTGGGATACGCATTCCACGCTACTCAGCCTCCACATTAGCCCCTCTTTGGTGAACACTTTGTGGCTAGAGTTGTAAGTCCTTCTCACTCAGTTCCCAATCTGTCAAATTCCACTTCTAAGTATTTCCCCGTAAATAAGCTTCCATCCATCTTGGAAGTAAACTAGCCTCTTCACTGTTTCTCTCATCAAGTAAACCAAAATAACTAATAGCAACACCCTCTTCTTTGAAAAAATTGTTTTAATACCATTCAGTTTCTCTCAGAACTCTTAGGCGTTATTCATCAGACAGAAGAATTCTCTCACCACCTCCCTGTGCTGTCCTCCCCTTGTCTGACTTCACCCTCCACCTTAGCAGACCACAGAAAGACATGGGAAAGACCGTAAACACATCCCTGGACACTGTGGTGACACATTTCATCCTCTTGGGCTTATCTCACCCCCCAAATCTGAGGACCCTCCTCTTCCTGGTCTTCTTCATCATTTACATCCTGACTCAGCTGGGGAACCTGCTCATTCTGCTCACCATGTGGGCTGACCCAACGCTGCATGCTCGCCCCATGTACATTCTCCTGAGTGTGCTCTCATTCCTGGACATGTGGCTCTCCTCAGTCATTGTTCCTCGTCTAATACTGGATTTTACTTCTGCCAGCAAAGCAATGCCATTTGGTGGCTGTGTGGCTCAGCTGTATTTCTTTCACTTTCTGGGTAGCACTGAGTGCTTCCTCTATACCTTGATGGCCTATGACAGGTACCTGGCGATATGCCGGCCCCTGCACTACCCCATGCTCATGAATGCTAAGTTATGCACCATCCTTGTGGGTGGAGTTTGGGTGGCTGGCTCCATCCATGGATCTATCCAAGCCGTTCTGACTTTCCGCCTGCCCTATTGTGGGCCCAACCAGGTGGATTACTTTTTTTGCGACATTCCTGCAGTATTGAGGCTGGCCTGTGCTGACACGACTGTCAACAAGCTTGTGACCTTTGTGGATATTGGGGTAGTGGCCGCCAGTTGCTTCATGTTAATTCTACTCTCCTATGCCAACATAGTCCATGCCATCCTGAAGATACGCACTGCGGATGGGCGGCGACGGGCCTTCTCCACCTGCGGCTCCCATTTAACTGTGGTCACCGTCTTCTATGTCCCCTGTATTTTCATCTACCTCAGGCCAGGCTCCAAGAGTCCCTTGGATGGGGCGGTGGCTGTATTTTACACTGTTGTCACTCCATTACTGAACCCAGTCATCTATACACTGAGGAACAAGGAAGTGAAGTCTGCTCTGAAGAGAATAACAGCAGGTCGAGGGGCCGCAAGTGAAAATAAGTAACTGCAGGCTGAGGAACTACCCACATCTCCATTGCTACGCTCTTCCCAGCTACCGCTGCATGGGGCAAACATTCAACAAGTACATGTTAGTTTAAGATTAACTGAAAGTAAGTTTACTACGAAGACACTTCTTGCCCTGGCTGGTGTGGCTCAGCAGGTTGAATGTCAGCCTGTGAACCAAAGCGTTGCCGGTTCAATTCCCAGTCAGAGCACATGCCTGGATTGTGGGCGAGGTCCACACTAGGGGGTGCACGAGAGGCAACTACTCATTGATGTTTCTCTTCCTCTCTTTCTTCCTCCTTTCCCCTCCCTCTAAAAATAAGCAAATAAATAATTTTTTTAAAAAAGAAGCTCCTGTTGTCACATTTATCCTCAATAAATTAGACAGAACTGTTTTACACTTTCTGACCCACCTCTTGGGAGAAAGCACATTCTACACAAATGTCAACTATGAAGAATAAATGCTCTATCTAGGAGGAAAGGGGCTTATTCTAGGTGAATTTGGGGAAAACCAGCATGATGCTCTCTCATCTCCCTGCACCCATTTGCTTCACTCCTAATTTCCCAAGCCCCTAGACATTCAGGATTGCTTTGCCCACACCAAGGCAAAGCACTTGGTGTGAATCTATGTGTGGATCGTCCGTGTTTCCTTCCAGGTCCCCTCCATCCCCCACACGGTAGTTAACCAAATTCTATTCACTCTGTTTCAGGAATGTCTGTCTGGCTTTCTAAGTGGTCCCCTTGACATCCCCATCCTTATACATATCACCATCAGAGTTTTCTTTCTGAAAACAGTGAATATTCACTGGCTCTCCAATGAATTAGGTTGATAAGGCCAGACCTCACAGCTTGGAATTCAAAGTCCTCCATAATCAGACCCTAATATACCTTATCTCCTATGATATCTCTACCTCTTTCTTTCCTCCTGGCCCCATTACTTTACCTGCCATTTTTTTAATTTTTTTAAAGATTTTATTTATTTACTTTAGACATAGGATAAGAGAGGGAGAGAAATGGGAATGTTGGTTGCCTCTCATGCACCCCCTACAGGAGATCTGGCTGACAGCCCAGGCATGTGTCCTGACTGGGAATCAAACCAGCGACCCTTTGGTTCACAAGCCAGCACTCAATCCACTGAACCACCTGGCTGAACCACCAGCCAGGGCTACCTGCTATTCTTCAAACATTCTCCTCACTTTGGGGCCTCTTAGCCTTTACTGAAGATATTCCTATATCAGAAATACTCTTTATATTGGTAAATTGATGTTTTATGCTTCCTTCATGGCCCAGGAAAGACTCTTATTCCTACAAAAATTTTTTCTGAGTCTCCCAGTCAGAATTCATCTCCTTCTCCCTGCATTCCTATAGTCCTTTGAATTTTATAAGAGCACTTATCATCTGCTGGCCGTACTGTAGTTTAGATAAGAGTCCCTGGAGAGCAGAAAGAGTGTTTTCTTGGTGTTTGTGTTGCAGCCCCCTTTTACCTACCATCCACCTGTAGGCCCCGTGGTAGAGATGGCTAACTGCCCACCAAAATCATCCTCTTCTTCTTCCCCAGTCAGGGAGCTGTAGCTGCAACATGGCTGCCCCACCATGGACACTTCCCAGTCCCTCTTGCAGTTGAGTGAATTTATATATCTAAGTTCTCCCAAAGTGGATATGAAAAGACTGTATATGTGTGTGTGTGTGTGTGTGATGCTTCCAGACCTGGCCCTCAGAACTGGCCCACCAACTTATCCATGTTCTTTTCCTGCTCCGAGGAGGAATGGCATGTGGCAGGAGCCCAGATGCACCAGCAGCACTTTGTAACCAAGTGGAAATGGGTCGTCTGCCGACCTGGAACACACACCTCACAGTTTTAAGTGAGAGGAAAATAAACCTCTAAACTTCTTTCATCCACTGATTTGTTATTAGGTCACTTTGTTATAGTAGCTTCCCCTCATCCTAATTAATACTTCACTTAATTGACAAATTTTTTAAAATTAAAACACCACCAGGAAATTCTTTTGAACTGTATTTGAATTGTCCAAAGCATCCAAGAACGCTCTTGGTCAATTATCAGAATATCAAAAGCCAAAGATCAAGATGCTACCTAGTCAATCATTCATTGGGCTGATTAATTAATCATGCAATGTCCCTCTAACCAGGCCACAGTGAGGTGAATAACCTTAACCTGTCCCTGTGACCCGTACTGGTCTTACCGAAGGAAGGAGAAAGCATTGACAAGAAGTTGGAAACAGGGAACTCAGGTACAGGGCCGTATAAGAACAAGTGTCAATAACTCCTTCCAGAAAATGAATGACCAGGTAAATGTGTTCGTTTATTGGTAGTTTTTCTCACTCAATTAGAGCTGTAATGTTATGCTCACCAATTTTTTGCAGATTTTTTATTGTGGTAAAATACACATAACAGTTATCAATTAGCCATTTTAAGTGTGCAGTTCAGTGGTATTAAATACATTCACGTTGCTGTGCAACCATCACCACCATCCATCCCCATAAATCCTTTCATCTTGTAAAACTAAAACTCTACACCTATTAAATAATACTCCTCATTCTTCCCTTCCTCCATTGTACTTTCTGTCCCAATGATGTTGTCCACACTTAAGTACCTTATATAAGTGGAATCATATAGTATTTGTCTTTTTTGTGACTGGCTTATTTCACTTAGCATAACACCCTCAAGTTTCATTCATGCTGTAGCAAGTAGTGGAATTTTCTTCCTCTCTGAGTATAAATAATATTTTGTTGTATGTATGTAGCACATTTTGTTTATCCGCTCATGCATTGATAAATACAGGGCTGCCTGTACATTTTAGCTGTTGTGAATAATGCTGCTACAACTATAGGGATTCAAATATCTCTTTAAGACCTTGCTTTCAATTCTTTTCGGTATATACCTAGAAAATCTTTTTTTTTTTTAAGGAAATTGCATGCTCTTTTTCACAGTGGCTATACCTTATACATTCCTATGAACTGTGCACAAGAGTTCTAATTTCTCCATGATCTAGCCAATATTGTTTTCTGTTTTTGCTTGTTTTTTTTATAGTAGCCATCCTAATGGGTAGGAAGTAATATCTCATTGTAGTTTTGGTTTGTATTTCCCTAATGATTAGTGATGTTGAGGATCTTTTCATGGGCTTTTTGGCCATTTGTGTAACTTCTTTAGAAAAATGCCCATTCAAGTCCTTTGCCAATTTTTGAACAGGGTTGTTTGGGTTTTGTGATTGATTTCTAGGGTCCTGGATAGTAGTCCCTTATCAAATATATAATTTGCAAATATTATCTTTTTACTCTGTTAATAGTGTCTGGTTTTTTTAAGATTTGATTTCTTTATTTTTAGAGAGAAGGGAAGGGAGGGAGAGAAACATCAGTGCTCAGGAGACACAGAGATCGGTCACCTCCTGCACACCCCTAACTGGGAACCTGGCCCAAAACCCAGGCCTGTGCCCTGACCAGGAGTGGAAGCAGCGACCTTTCGGTTTGCGGGCCAGCACTCAATCCACTGAGCCACACCAGCCAGGGCTGTTAATAGTGTCTTTTGATGCACAAACATGTTTAATGTTTATGAAACTCAATTTGTCTATTTTTTCTTTTATCTGTGCCTCTGGTGTCCTACCCAAGAAATCATCGCCAAATCCATTGCTGTGAAGCTTTTGTCTTACGTTTTCTTCCAAGAGTTTAATTGGTTTTGGTCTTACATCCAGGTTCTTTGATCCATTTTCCATTAACTTTTATACATAGTCCCCCTTTATTTATGGGGAATACGTTCCACACTCCAGTGGATGACTGAAACCATGCCAATAGTACCGAACCTTACATCACCTGGGGTTTTTATATATATGATAAAGCTGAATTTATAGATTAGGTGCAGTGAGAGATTAACAACAATAACTAACAATAAAGTAGAACAATTATAACAATATACTATAATAAAATTTATGTGAATATGGTCATTCTCTCCCTCTGATAACCAACCTGATAACCAAGGTCACTACTAAGTGACTAACAGGCAGGTAGAATACATAGTGTGGCCACAATGAACAAAGCCAAGGCACATGTCCAGGCCAGGATGGAGCAAGTTGGCACAAGATTTCATCATGCCACTCAGAACAGTGTGCAATTTAAAACTTATCAATTGTTTATTTCTGAAATTTTATCATTTAATATTTTAATACTATCATTCAGTTACAGTTGGCTACAAGTAACTGAAATCACAGAAAGCAAAACAATAGATAAGGGGGAACTGGACTGTGTATGGTGTTAGGTGACGGTCCAGCTTCATTCTTTACATGGGGATACCCAGTTTCTCCAGCGCCATTTGTCAAAAGGACTGTCTTTTCCCCAGTGAATGATATCAGCATCCTTGTCCAAAATCATGTGACTGCATCTGCAAGAGTCTATTTCTAGGCTGTCTTCTACTAACTTTGGGCTTAGTTTGTCCTTCCTTTTCTGGTTCTTTGAGGGACAAAGTTATGTTGTCTATTTGAGATCTTTCTTTTCTCTTGATGTAAGCATCTATTGCTATAAACTTCCCTCTTAGAACTGCTTTTGCTACATCCCATTAGTTTTGGTATCTTGTGTTTCCATTTTCACTTGTCTCAAAGTATTTTTTTATTTCTCTAAAATTATATCTTTATATATATATATGTGTGTGTGTGCCCCAAAATATAAATTAATAATTCATTTACATGCATGAGATTCTTAAATTATGTAGAAAACAATATTTACACTTACAAACCAGTCACAGTTATATTAGCTTTTATGCCAATAATTGTTTTTATCTCTGAGTCTACTAGTCTCTTAAATCATATAAAAAACAAAAAGTGCAGTTACAAACCACTGTTATAATAGTACTAGCATTTATACTTCCCCTTTGCGTTTACCTTTATTTAGGCCTTCTTTTTCTCTGTGCAGCTTCTAGTTACTGTCTGGTGCCCTTCCATTTCACCCTGCAGGACTCCCTTGAACATTTCTTGCAGGGCAGGTCTAGTCACAAACTCTCAGCTTTTGTTTATCTGAGAATGTCTTAATTTCCCCCACATTTTGGAAGGACAGTTTTGCTGGATATAGGATTCTGGTTGACAGGTTTTTTTCTTTTAGCACTTTTTGAGTATTGGCTCACACTCTTGTGGCCTCCAGAGTTTCTGATGAGAAATTTACTGACTTTATTGAGGATTTTATTAAGCATTCCTTGTATGTTATAATTTACTTCTCTCTTGCTGCTTTCAAGATTCTCCCTTTGTAATTGCTTTTTAATAGTGTGGTTATAATGTGTCTCAGTGTGGATATCTTTGATTCATTTTCTTTGGACTTCATGGAGCTTCTTGGATGCTTATACTCACGTGTTTCATCAAGTTTGGGAGGTTTCAGCCATTATTTCTTCAAATACTGTCCCTGTCCCTTTCTCTCTCTTCTCTTTCTGGGATTTCCATGATGTACATATTCGCTCACTTGACAGTTCTCCACAGGTCCCTTAGACTCTGTTCACTATTCTTCAATCTTTCTTCTTTCTTTTTTAAAAAATATTTTATTTGTTTATTTTTTAGAGAGAAAAAGGGAGGGAGAAGAGCATTGATGTGAGGGAGAAAACATCGATCAGTTGCCTCTCGTACATGTGCCAACTGGGGACTGAACCCACAACCCATGCATGTGCCCTCACCACGAATCAAATCTGTGACACTTTGCTTTTCAGGACACACCCAACCAACTGAGCCACACCAGTCAGGGGCAGTTTTTGTTTTTTCTGTTTCTCACACTTGATAACTTCCATTGTCTTATATTGAAGTTCACTGACTCTTTCTTCTAATTGCCTTTGAATCCCTCTAATAAATTGTTTAATTTTAATTATTATAATATAATGATCCAGATTTTTCTTTGTTTCTTTTTAGATTGTTTGTGTCTTTATTGATATTTCCATTTCATTCAAAAGCCATTTTTGGACTTTATTCCACATCTTCCTTTAGCTCTTTGGGCACCTTTGAAACAGTTGTTCAAAGTCTTTGTCTAGTACATTTTCAAGAACAGTTTTAATTGACTTATGATTTTTCTTTGAATGGACCATATTTTCCTGGGGGGTTTTATATTTTATTATTTTGAACACTGGACATTTTAATCTAATAATGTGGTAACTCTGGAAATCAGATTCTCTCCCTTTCCCAGGGCTTGCCTGGTTTTGTTATTGGTTTTAGGATTTTTTGTGTTGTTTTTCGTTTTAGTTTTGGGGGAGGTTTTGTGTGTTTGTGTGTGTGTGTGTAGACTCTCTCTACCAAGGATTGGCCTGAAATGCAAACTTAAGATATTCTCATGCCTTTGTTGAGCCTTTCCTGGGCATGCATGGTTATTTTCTAATTTTCCCTATGTGTGCACTTGCTTTTTAACAGTCTTTTCTTAATGTCTGTCTCTTGAAAGTGTGAAAAGGGAAAAAATGAAGGTAGAAAGAAAGGCACAAGCCCTTCAAATCCCCTGGAAGTTACTTCAGCTGCACAGGGAGAGGTTTGCAAATAGGAGGAGGTGCAACAACTCTTTGTTGGGAGGTGCCCGTCTCTTTATCTCCATGTCTCTCATCAGAAACAATAAAATTGCCCATTGTGACATGAGTAAAATAATATTAGGTAGGAACTAGAGTGAATGGATATGTCTTTTGCTTACCACTGAACCTTGAGGATCTCATTATTGTTGCCAGAGGAGATGAGATGCTGTGGGGCCTGTAAGATTTTGGGATTCTGTGCACATTTAATCCATAAACCCTCACTACACTACTAGGGATATGCATCTCATTACTAATTTAACCAATAAACAGAACTTCTAGTGTGGAAAATTTTGTGGAACAGATCCAGAATGGTGTCAACTGAAACAATGAAACTACAGGGTCCCGCAGAAGTAAGGCCTGCTTGAGTGTGGTTGGTAGGGTAATAATTTATACTTTTAATTGGCACATTTCACCTAAAATGTCATATGGTGTGCTTGAGTGTGATATTGTTATGTTACAGAATTACATGCTTATGGTTTTATAATAAAAATGGGGCATTATTTGTGCTGGACACTGTAGGTTAAGTCATCAACAACTTAGGAAATTATGAAACTGTACCTTTGCAGCCCTGTCTCACAAAGTGCTTCCTCACACACATTCTGCTTGCAATATACAAACCTAGACCCACAAAATTCAACAGTTTCCTTTCTGAAACCTATTTCAACTGAAATTGTGCTTTCTGGAATAGTGGAATCAGCAAAATGTACAAAAAGACCAGGCTGTGAAAGGTAAAATAATCTTTTCACCTGGCTCCATCTATTCACACACACCCTTTTTGGCCAGTTCCTCTCACTAATTAGTCACAAGCAAGTTTTGTTTCTTCCCCTGATCACTTCTATTCCCTTGTAATCCAAATTTAAACTGCTACTTGTTTTTTGTAAACCTGCAAGCTAAGAAAGGTTTTTACTTCTTTTTAAACAATTAAAAAAAGCAAAAGAAGAATAACCTTTATGAAACATGGAATTCATACAAAATTCAAGGTTTAATGGCTATAAATAAAGTTGTATTATAACACAGCCATGCCCATTTTTAAATGTACTGTTTATGGATGCCTCATGTACAATGGCAGACTTGAACGCATGCACAGAGACTGTATGGTCTTCCAGGACAAAAATAGTTATTATCTGTACTTTACAGAAAAAGTGCTCCAATCTCTGCACTAGACACTTCAACATCAAGATGACTTGAGAGCTATAGAGTTCACCACAAAAGTTTGGGGGCAGGAGGAACAGATCACATTCAAGGTGTTCTCTTTAAGACATAGGCCATCAGTAGACATTTGAAGAAAGTCTGGAAAAGAGGTTCAGACAGTTTCAAGCAGAAAAGAAGTCAGACCAATCTCAAAGTATTCAAAGAAACAGAACTAAGAAATACTAATACAAATCACTGCTCAGGGGCATCACAAATTTTGTGCAGGATAGTTGAATTGAATAGCTTCTCCTGTCCCTCTAACACTGAGATTCTACATTTCTCTTAGTCTATGCAGATCTATGTTAGTACCTTAGTAATTCAAAGAAATAGGAGATTCATGAAATGTGAATGTACCAGTTAAAGAAACACCCTTTCACCAGTAACAACCACATTAGCTTTTCCTTCCTTTTTTCCAAATGTGTTTTTGGAAGATAAAAAAAAAAAAAAAAAAAAAACATAGACATGCCGTCATCAATAAGCCTTGTTAAGCCCCACAGACGATTATACAAAATTCAAAAAAAAAGCTATAAATAAGGAAGTTTCCCAGAAAGCAAACCATAGATATTGGTCCTGTCTTATCACAAGGGTGCTATTATAATACTCCCCAAGCTGAATCTTCACACGTTATAATTGCCTCTGGGGAAAATAAAAGAAGGAACAGAACACAAGAGAGACCAGCCTTAGTAGTTATCTTCAGTGGAAGCCATAACCCTTTTTTCAGTTTGTAAGGACATTGGAAGAGAGCATCTGCAAATAAGCCGGCAAATAATAAATTAAATTTCATTAGTTTGGTCCTTCAGCCAGACCTGACTAATTGGATCTTCTACCATCAGCTCTTTGCAATAACTACCACTGACCCCGTGAGATCCATTGAAATTTTTCTAGGAAGAGATTTATATCTCTTCTCTCAGATTTCAAAAAGATTCTCTGTGGATACTGACAACTCCAGGTGAAGGTGATTCTCTCTCCTCCAAGTAACACTTGCCATTGTCCTGTCCCATTTTCCAGAGTTAAATATCATTTGCAGGACTTGACTGCTGATGTGGAAAGGTACTGAAAAGTGGGACATACTCCCAAATATAGATGACCACACAGCAAATTGCAGATAGATAAATGTTGGGTCCAAACACTGTGCAAAGGTTTTCTTCATTCTCAGTCACTTTATCTCTCAGTGTCTTTTCCTGCTTAATTATTCAGTATATTTCTTTCTTCTCTCACAGAAATTTTCCTTACTATTCTGCTGAGTCTAACAATGCAGCTACCATTAGGCCATTTTATACTGGGATAATATACCTCCCAAGCCTTTCATCGGCCACATTTCTCTCTAAAGCTGCCCTTCTTCAGAGATTCATCCACTGCCTAAGAAGGTAAGAGTATCTTGGAGCTCTGCGGTGGTTCCATCTTTACTACTTGCCCTTTGGTCCTTCTCAGCTCCTTTCTCCCACCTGTAACACAGGTTCTCTTCCTAAAATGTGAAGGATAGATGTGAGTAAAACTGTAATCTGATTTCTGTGTTAATGAATATTTTAAACAGACAGTTCATTGCTAATAAGGGTTTTGTTGTTTTTCTAATCCTCACCTGAGGATATGTTTATTGGTTTTAGAGAGAGAGGAGGCGGGGGAGAGAAACATTGATGTGAGAGAAGAACACCAATCATTCGTCTCCCACAGACGCCACCTCCGGGGATCAAACCTGGAACCTAAGTATGCGCCTTGCCTGGCGATCAAACCCACCACCTTTTGGTGTCTGGAACGATGCTCCGAACAGTTGAGCCACCCATCCAGAGCACGGTTTTATATTTTAATGGAATTGTAGTCTCACTTCTCAGACCTAGTCACCCAAATTTTCTCATCTCATTGTATATACCAATATATTGATTCCAAAGTTACTTCTCTTCAGATTGTCTTCAGCTTTACATGTCTTATTGTAAAATTCAGAAAGTGGTAATAGATTATATGTTTTCTGAATATTTAAGATGCTTTTCATAAGTTAAAGGAAAGTACTTTGAGTTAATTTTTGAAAAATAATAAAAAATATTTAATTTTCTGCATGGCCTTTTGAGATATGGATCACTAGAGTTAGGCATATAATTTGGGATCAGAATTGGGCAGAATTCACCTGCTGAAATAGCACCAAGCCTGCCTGTGCCTCATTAGAAAAGCTGCCTAATACCCTGGCCAAATCGGTCATGAACCAGTTTTAATGATGACCATTATAGATTTATAATCCTTTTGTGGTCCACTAATGACTCCCATATCTCTCTCAAACATGCTTGTACTAGATGACCATTTGTCTCTAGTACACATTTGTCTCTAAGGATCACAAGTCAAAAACATAAAGCATCAACACCTTCCCGGTCTAAGTCCCTGTAAAACAAAAGTACAGCTAAGCACCCAGGCAATTGTCTGCTTTCTAAAGAAATGCATTGGTGTGACAGTAAAAGGAGACAGGCCACTCCACAGAATCATGGTAACAAAACTTGTTTGATTTTAGAACAGGCACTTAATGCTACTACATCTAGGTTTAGAGGTAGGGCAGCAACACCAGTTTAGAATCTTTGACAGAATGCACCATCAAACTCTTAAAATTATTATTCAAAGCGTAGACAAAGCTGTGACTTCAGGACACTGATGATTAATGTCGTCAATGATTTTTTTAAAACTCCTAACAATTTGGCAACCTAAAATAACATGATTTACTAAATTATTTTGGCTTCTTTGTGGGAAGGAATGTTAAGTAAAATGTAGAAAGACTCCTAGACCGGAAATCGTGAAACCCTAGCGGCAGTGCTAACTCCAGCCCTCCGCAGCTATGGAACTCCTCCGTCATTTAACTTCTGCAAGGATCATGAGAACACTGTGCACGTAAAACACCGTCACTCTTTTGTGAGTTCGTATCACCCTAGTCCGCTGGGGTTTCATCAGTGACATGTTTCTTTTTGTGCCATTCTCTCTCCCTCTCCCCACAACCCCCACACCCTCCTACCACCACCACCCTACTTTTCTGCAGTTTTGTTACAGAAAGGAACTAAGTCATCCCAGAGCTACATCTGGGTTATCAATGAATCAGAGTAAGTAGAGGGGTGTTCACCAATGAATATTAAGTTTCACTCATGGAGATCTATGATAATAGCAGTGACACATGGAAGACGGTCACAGATCAAAGGTAAAAGAAATTTGTCTTGTTAATATTCATACTAAATGGAAAAGAAAATTGTTTAAAGAATAAGTAGAGGAAAATTTAATTGCAACTGAAATGAAATCACACCTAATAAAGACAGTATTACAAATAGGTCTGCATGCCTTCCCTCGTCCTTCCCTTTAAGATGGTTTTTCTTGGGTTGAATAAAACAAGACTCAGCATATACCATCATTCAATCATTGTGTTACACATGTGAAACTAATATAATGTTATATATTGATTGTACCTAAATATTTTTTAAAAATCATTTAAAAACATTTTGAAGTTCAGATTCTATGAGGTAACATGTTAACTTTGTAGATTTTTTTTTTGGTAGAAAATTTATCTTCAAAGGCTTTGATTCCATTGCACTGTAACCAGTTTTACAATACTCTGGTAACTTTATGCCAATGGTCTTTTTTTTTTTTTTTTAGTGTCTACAAATACCCTGTTCTTCAAATGCTCTTTGAAACTTTATATTCTAACTAGTTTGTTCATTCTTGAGTTAATAAATCTTTGACATATTTTTAAAAACCCCACAAGATTCATCACAGTATGCGTGGACTGGAACTCCCTATCTACAGGAAATTTCCCAAAAGAAATAATAGTTCCTAGAGAGTAATTCAGAGAACATAGAATGTTCTCTAATGCAAATAAGAAAACAGTATGAAAAATAAATGAGAAAAAATAATTAAGAAAACCCTAAAAAGTTAAGTAACATGATGAAAAACAGAAAGCCATTGGAAATAATAAAGGCATAATAATAAAAGAGATACAGACTTAGGAAAAAATACTTAGGGTAACACTTTGTGAATGTATCCTCACTCCTGTCCAGAAGAAAGAAAAAATATCATATCTGAAGGGAAGACTGAAATATAAAGGTACTTGTAATTTACCAGGTGTAATTCATTGAGAATACTGAAGCCAAAATTGTGCGCTCTATCAAATTCCCTTTGCTCTGATTCAAAACTCAGAAATATACATCTAATTCCTAATTTGATTTCCAAGGACCTTGATATTAGTCAATGGTTGCCCTGAGTAGTAGGCATAACAGTAGTCATGGGAGTGAAACCTTCCACTGTAGATTAACAAATTGGTTGTTTGGTTTACAAGTCGTTCTCTCAGGTATTTGAATAGTGTGAACTGATTTCCCGATGCCTGATTCCCTAGAGAAACCTGATCAAATCAAGATTCTAAATTTACAGAACCTAACATCAGACCTCTTCCGGTCTGCGAGACCACAGCCGCTGCCTGACTTCTCACTGTGGCCATCCCTCTTTACTCCCTCCTCTTCTCTCTTCCTTTACCAAGTCCCAAGACAAAATTATTATACACACGGGAACCAAAATACATAGCATCAAGTACCAACCAAACTTCACTTATATGCTTACAGCCTTCTGGGCATTATTTTCCTTTAATTATGAAGAGTTTGGTAAATAGGCTTACACCGCATCAAGCACTGCCATACAAAACTAGCCATTTATTCAAAATTCTATTCCATTCTGTCTACTACAAAGGGGGATAGGAATTTTCTCACTTCCTATCTGCATACGCCCCACTCTATATTGGTTTATATCTTGACAGAGATAAGGATAAACCACTGTGCTCTGGAAGTTTCCAAACTGGCAGGACATCTAACAAAACAAATGTCCTTTCTCGCTCATGTCACTTCCAGTAAACCCTTAATCTTTGGCCAAAGTTCTTTAGGTACAAACTGCTAAGCGCACGCATTTTCTGTAAACGTCCAGAGAGCGAATGTTTTAAGATTTCCAGGACAGATGCAACGACTGTATTCTGCCATCACAGCCCCAAAACTGCTACAGATAATGCGTAAGTCAATGAGTGTGGCTGTGCTCCAGTAAAACCTGATGTACAAAACCGGCCAACCCTGGCCACAGAATGCACTTCCTCCCTACTTGTCACTTTGCCACGTAAGAGAGAAACTTCTCTGCCGCTGTCCCGGAGTTTTACAATCTCTTTCTCCAGTTCCTCCTCACTTTCCTCTCACCTCCACGCTAAGTCCCGCCTTGTCCATTCTCTAGGTAACAAGTGCCCAGAAGATGGAAAGTGTCAACAGCACACTGTTGACTCAGTTCATCCTGACAGGGATTCCCTACCCGCTCAGGCTAAGGACGTTTCTTTTCGCGTTCTTTCTGCTGACCTACATTCTGACGCAGCTGGGGAACCTGCTGATTCTGATCACTGTCTGGGTAGATGTGCAACTCCATTCCCATCCCATGTACATCTTTCTTGGTGTTCTCTCCATCATCGACATGGCCATCTCCACCACCATTGTTCCTCGCCTCCTGATGAATTTCACTGTGGGCATCAAGCCCATCTCATTTGGTGGCTGCGTCACTCAGCTCTATTTCTATCACTTCCTGGGCAGCACCCAGTGCTTCCTCTACACCCTGATGGCCTATGACAGGTACCTGGCAATATGCCGGCCCCTGCACTACCCGGTGCTCATGAATGCTAAGCTGACTACCTTACTTGTGGCTGGAGCTTGGGTGGCAGGGTCCATCCACGGGCTTCTCCAGACCGTCCTAACCTTCCGTCTGCCTTACTGTGGGCCCAACCAGGTGGAGTACTTTTTCTGTGACATCCCTGCAGTTTTAAAGTTGGCCTGTGCTGATACAACAGTCAATGAGCTGGTCACCTTTGTGGACATTGGGGTGGTGGTTGCCAGTTGCTTCACCCTGATTCTCCTCTCCTACATACAGATCATTCAGGCTATCCTGAGAATACGTACAGCCGATGGGCAGCGCCGGGCTTTTTCAACCTGTGGAGCCCATGTAACTGTAGTAACTGTGTACTATGTGCCCTGTGCCTTCATCTACCTGAGACCTGAAACAAACAGCCCCCTGGATGGGGCAGGCGCTCTGTTCCCCACAACCATCACTCCTTTTCTCAACCCCCTCATCTACACTCTGCGGAACCAAGAGGTGAAGCTGGCCCTGAGGAGAATGATAGGAGGCCTGAGGACTAAGAGTCGGGTTTGAAAGTGTCTGTCCCCACCTGGGGAAACCTTCACCTTTACAATTTTGTCGAATGTTTAGATATCAATGAGGGTTTTTGCTTCTTGCTTTTCCTCTTTTACTAGCCATATAATATCAATACATCAAGATCAAACACAGTTTAAGGTAAAATACTACTTTCTAGCAGTTCTTTAGTATCCCTTCCACTTAAATGACTCAGTTGCTCCAAGAATAGGGAATGAGATTAAAGCCACTCGGAAGATCGCAAAATCTGGCACGCATGACATCTAGAGGACTAGCATACCAAAAACATCCAACAGGCTTAAAACATCCGATGTTTTAGTCTCTAGGTTGACATTGGTCAAGACGTCATAGGATGGACTATGTTTCTTTTGATGAGAGAATATTCTTCAGTTCTGTTTCAACTGGATATGTACATTAGAGCCAGTGCTAGAAGAGAAACCATACATGCTTTGCTGTGTGCATTTTAACAGGCCTGGATTGCAGAGCTTCCTGTGGCCACTGTGTGCTATGAAAATGAGCTAAAGTACTTACTCTACCGTGCCTGTTGAAGAAATAAAGCTTCTCTTTTTTGATTATTATATTTTATTGATTATGCTATTATAGTTGTCCTGATTTTCCCCCTGTGTCCCCCTCCACCCAGCACCCCCTGCTCCCTCAGGCAACCCTTTCACCATCGTTCATGTTCATGGGTCATGCATTTAAGTGCTTTGGCTACTCCATTTCCTATTCTGTACTTTCCATCTCTATGGCTATTCTGTAACTACCTAGTTGTACTTCTTAGTCCCCTCACCTCTTTACCCATTCTCTCCCTCTGCCCCCCTCCTGCCCATCTGGCAACCTCCCAGTAACTAACTTCTTTTCTTTTACTGTTAAGAGTTTCCCTTTATCTTTAAACTTTGGCCTTTTGATAATGATGTGTCTTGGAGTGGGCCTCTTTGCATCCATTATAATTGGGACTCTGTGCTTCCTGGACTTGCATGTCTATTTCCTTCACCAAATTAGGGAAGTTTCTTTCACTATTTTTTCAGAGATTTCCAACTTCTTATTCTTCCTCTTCTCCTTCTGGCACCCTCCTATGAGGCTAATGTTGGACCTTTTAAAGTTGTCCCAGAGGCTGTTTATATTATCCTCATTTTGTTATTCTTTTTTTCTTCTTGTTGTTCTGCATAGTTGTTTTGTACTTCCTTATGTTCCAAATCACTGATTTGATTCTTGGCTTCATCAATTCTACTGTTGTTTCCCCATAAATTATTATTTATTTCAATTAGTGTATCCTTTCTTTCTAACTGGGTTAAAGCTTCTTTTTTTAATTTTATTTTAATTGTTGTTCTTGTATAGTTTTCTGTCTTTTACTCCCATAAAGCTTCTTTTAACTGGTGATTTCACAAACCAAACCAAATTAAATAATTCAAAAAAGAGAATCCAATAAGGAATTTTCAAATGTCTCAATTATAAATTCCTCCACACCAAAAAGTAAAGTTCTGTATAAAATTTCCCCTTACAATGGGACAATTAATCAAAGCACCAGGATAATTTATCCAAATTAGTATTTCATATCAATTTAGACTCATGAGGTTGACAGCCTTTCACTGAATTAGTCCAAAACCTAAACAATGTGGGCAAATTTTGTGCAATATATCTCTGTACATCCAATCTGAATCTGTTATGCCTCTGTCTCATTCTCAGCTTTTTATATTAAATGCTTGCTTTATCTATGGATGAAATTATGTTTCCAATAAAGTCAAGTCTCTCAATCATAGCAGACAGCCAAGAGTTTAGTCATATGTTCACCTCCACGGAGACTCACAAGTCCACCTAATCAATATAGGAAACAAAAACTAATCATTCTCAATTTCTCAATATCTCATTCAAAAAAAATCTACTAGAAATCCACTCTGTCAAACTAGACAATTATTTATTAAATAATTTTACCATATTTAGCAAATAAAATAGTTGAATAATGAATTATAAAAAAAGCATAAATCTATAGTTGTTGAAACAAAAAAATGTCCAAAGGCTATCATATATCTTGTTCCTGTTTCCTCAGGTGCTTAACACAATTATTATCATAGCTCTTTTCCTAACAATTAATAAAATAATATTATTACATGTCTTTATTCAATTCCATGGGTAGAGTGTTTTGGGGTTCCCAAGCTAAAGCCAGAGTGATCAATTCAAGCCAAAAGAATAGGATTTTGATAAACCACATGGTCTTGTCTAAGAGGTACAAAGGAGGAAAGCAGTAAGAGACAAAGAAAGACTATTGACCCTTACCACTGTGGCTCAGTAGCTTGGGTAGCATCCTGAGGAGCGAAGCATTGCTGGTTGGATTTTCCCGGTTGGGGCACATGCCTGGATTGAAGATTCACTACCCAATCTGGGCACATGCAGAAGGCAACCAATCAATGTTTCTCTTTCACATTGGTATTTCTCTCCCTCTCTTTCTCCCTCCCTTCCCCTCTTTCTAAAAATAAATAAATAAAATATTTTTAAATGGTTATAAAAATGCTCAAGGAATTTAGTGAGAACTAGAAAGAACCTAGTGATAATTACAGTAGTATCAAAAAAGACATATAAACCATAAAAAAGAACCAGTCAGAAAAGAAGAATACAATATCTGAAATGAAGCATACACTAGAAGAAATAAACAGAAGGTTAAATGAAGCAGAGGACTGAATCAGCGGTTTAGAAGACAAGGTAGCAGAAAACACCCAATTAGAAGAACAAAAAGAAAAAAAGAAATTTTTTTATGTGGATAGTTTAAGGGACCTTTGGAGCAACATGAAGTGTCACAATCACAACATAACATCATAGGGTACCAGAAGGAGAGAGAGCGAGCGAAGAATTGAGAATGTATTTGAAGAAATAATGACCTAATGTGGTGAAGGAAAAAGACACACAAGTTCAAGAAGTGCAGAGAGTCCCAAACAAGATGAACTCAAAGAGTCTCACAACAAGGTACATCATAATTAATATGGCAAAATTAAAGACAAAGAGAGAATTTTTAAAACTGCAAGAGAAAAACAGTTGGCTACCTATAAGAGAGCTCCCGTAAGACTGTCAGCTGATTTCTCAACAGACACATTTCAGGCCAGAAGAGATTGGCATGAAATATTCAAAGTGATGAAAAGCAAAAAACCTGCAACCAAGACTACATTACCTAGCAAGGCTATCATTTAAAATTGAAGGAGAAATAAAGAGCTTCCCAGACAAGAAAAAGGTAAAGGAGTTTGTTACCACCAAGGCAGTATTATAAGAAATGTTAGTGGGAGGAGGAGAAGAAGAAGAAAGAGGAGCAGGAGGAGGAGAAACAGAGGAACATAGTTAAAAGAATAAAATGGCAATAAATATGTACCTATCAATAATCATTTTAAATGTAAATAGCTTAAATGCTCCAATCAAAAGACATAGTATAGCTGACCAGGTAAGAAAACATGACCCACATATATGCTATCTACAAGAGACCTACCTCAGAGTGAAAGTTACACACAGATTGAAAATAAAGGGATGGAAAAGATACTTCACACAAATGGAAATGAAAAAAATACTGGGGTAGCAATACCTATATCTGACAAAATACAATCTAAAACAAAGGCTATAATAAGGGACAAAGGACACTACATAATGATAAAGAGAGAAATCCAACAGGAGGATATAACACTTGTAAACATTTATGCACCCAACACAGGAGCCCCTAACTATGTAAAGCAAATTTTGATAAACATAAAAAAGAGAGACTGACAGTAATAAAATCATAGTAGGGGATTTTGACACCCCATTGACATCAATGGATAGATCTTCCAGACAGAAAATCAACAAGGAAACAGTAGCCTTAAATGACACGCTAGAACAGGTGGATTTAACTGATACCTTTGAGCATTTCATCCTAAAGCAGCAGAATATATGTTCTTTTCAATTACATATGGAACATTTTCTAGGATAGACCACATGTTAGACGACAAAACAAGTCTCAATAAATTTAAGAAGATTGAGATCACATCAAGCATCTTTTATGATCATAGTAATATGAAAATAGAAATCAATCTCAAGAAAAAATACTAAGAAAACATGGAGGCTAAATAACATGCTAGTAAATAATAAATGGGTTAACAATGAGATCAAGGAAGTAATCAAAGGATATCTTGAAATGATTGAAAATAAGAACACAAAGCCCAAATCCTATAAAACACAGATAAAGTAGTTTTAGAAGGAAAGTTCATAGCATTACAGGCTAACCCCAAGAAACAAGAAAAATCTCAAGGTAAACCATTTAACTTTACACTGAAAGGAACTAGAAAAAAAAAAAACAGTAAATAAACCCCAAAGAGAGTAGAAGAAAGGAAATAATAAAGATCAGAGCATAAATAAAGGAAATTGAATCTAAAAACAATACAAAAAATTGATGAAATCAAGAGCTGGTTCTTTGAAAATATAAAGGAGATTGACATAACTCTAACCAGACGCATCAAGAAAACAAGAGAGGGGACCCAAACAAATAAAATCAGAATTGAAAAGGAAGAAGTAACAACTGACATCAGAAAAGTCCAAAGGATTGTAAGAAAGTATTATAGGTAACCATATGCCAACAAAATGGACAAGCTGGACAATATGGATAAATTCCCAGAAATAATCTTCCAAAACTGAATCAGAGGGCCTGGTTAGGTAGCTCAGTTGGTTAGAGCATTGTTCCAATATGCCAGGTTGAGGGTTCGATCCCCATTCAGGGCACCTGGAAGAAGAAACCAATGAATACAAAACTAAATGAAACAACAAATTGATCGATCTCTCTCTCTCTCTCTCTCTCTCTCTTTTTCTCTCATGCCTGTGTTTCGGGCTAGGTCCCCAGTAGGGGGCACACAAGATGCAACCACACATTGATGTTTCTCTCCCTCTTTCTCCCTCCCTTCCTCTCTCTCTAAAAATAAATAAAATCTTAAAAAAATAATAAAATAAATTCCTGCTTTGGTAATTCCAACATCCCTGCCATGACTGAGTCTGATTTTAAAGTTTGCATTGTTTCTTCAAACTGTGTTTTGTTTGTTTTGGGGTTTCTTGTTTTTGTTTTGTTTTGTTTTGTTTCTTTTAATGTGTTGTGTACTTTTTTCTTGATAACTAGGTATACTATATTCAGTAAAAAGGACTACTGACTTTGGCAATATAGTAGTGAGGGATGGGGAGAGGGTAAGCATTCTATAGTCTTATAATTAGGTCTGCGTCTTTTACTCAACCTGGACCTGTGGACTGTGAACTTTACGTGTACTTCTCAGTACGCTCTCAGAAAGACGGGAACAGGATGGCTAGAAGGGGCTGGAGTTGAATATTTCCCTTCTCCCAGGTCAGTCAGGCTATGATAATACCCCAGCAGGTTAGGCTCTGGTTAAATAGTTTCCCCTGAAGGCAGGAATTGTAAGGAAGAGAAAGCTCTGCCTTATTTCAAAATGGTCTGATTTTCCTTCCTCCTGCTGGAAGCGTGAGGGATTTTCTCTGATATCTCTGATATACTTTAGGAGACCAAGGTAGAGTCAAAACCCTGGGGGCCCTCAAAACTAGATCTCCTGAAGTTTTTCATCTCTCAGACTGATCTTCCAGGAACTTGTCAAGTATAGTGCAGGTTTCCTTTCTCCATTGGTTCCGAGAGTGCTGCTTAATTATGTCAAGGTAGGTTCATCAGTTGTAACAAACGTACCTCTCTAGAGGGAATGTTGATAATGGGGAAGCTATGTATGGGGACAAGGTGTGTATTAGACATCTCTGGACCTTATGCTCAATTGTGCTGTAGATCTAAAACTGTTCTAAAAAACAAAACACATTTTTAAAAAGACTTTGGAAAAGATCCAGGGAAGGCCAAAAGATATAAATAAAAGCTGTGGAAGTAGAATTTCAGGGGGGAAAAAAAGGTAAAAAAGAGCAATTAGCCCTGACCAGTTGGCTCAGCTGATTGGTGTCATTCCTCAAAGTGAAAGGTCGCAGGTTGATTCCCAGTCAGGGCACATGCCTGGGGTACAGGTCGGCCCCTGGTCAGGGCACATATGGCAACGGCAATGACTTGGTGCTTCTCTCTCAATGTTTCTCTCCTTCTTTCTCCCTCCCTTCCACTCTCTCTAAAAATAAATAAATAAAATCTTCTTTTAAAAAGGAGCAACTAGTCAATATATTACGTTTTTATTTCATCTTACTTACACAGAACACTAAGATGAGCCAACAGCAAGTTTTATTGTTTTATTTGTTTTTAATTTTTTAACGTGTTTATTGATTTTAGAAACAGGAAGGGAGAGAAATATCGATATGAGAGAGAAACATCAACTGGATGCTTCCCAAATGCACCCCAACCAGGGATTGAACCCTCAACCTAGGTATGCACCCTTGTTACAGAATGGATGGGGGCAGGGGAACAAGACACTATTACTGAATGGACCCCCCCTTCTCCCAGGGTCCCCCTGTACTACATTTGCCTTGCCTGCCACCAGGAAATTATAGCTCTCAATGTCAGAGACTGGTGAAAAGGAGAGGAATAATTTATTGGAAGATTATACAGACTTAAGAATAATGACTTAGTGTCCTCATTAAAATCCCAAAGTCCCTTAGAATACCGATAAATGCACACAGTCCTTCCTCCCCACTTTTGCCCAGTCCAGCCAGTCAGGGGTACTGTATCTCAGGAAAAGAAGTAGAAGTCCGTGCCTCAGGTAGCTCCTGGTTCTTCCCAGTAACCTGTGCTCAACTGGCAGGCCAACCACGTTCCCAGCACATCAGCTGTGTCACTGCTGCGACCTGCAGCTCTTAATCCAAACCCATGTGGCACCTTCTCATGGCCCACAAGCAAGAATCCTTTCACCCCTTTCCTTCCCGCAGCTTCTCTCCTGCGTTCTTCCGAACTGCTAAGAGAGAGCTCTGCATCGCTGCTACATCTTGCTTTCCAGCTTCCTCAGCTGCATGGCAAAAGGAGCCCCAAAGCCATATGGTTCTCCCTCTCTCACCAAAGTTGTGTAGGTCCCCCGCCCCTTGCATGGCTGCCACACCTGGGTTTAAATCCCAGCGCCAATCTTCTTCTGCATCCCATTTCCAACCCCTCCCACAATCAGCTACATCTGCCAGCATTCCCATATTTTCCCAGTTTTTCTGGGCTGCCATAGTAAGTCTGGGCAGGCGTGGCCCCATTGCATGGAGCCAATCATCTGCAAGCTCTTAGGCAGGCGCTGTAACCAGGGGGAGTTGCCTCCCAGTTACATCCTGGGTAGAAGTCACTCCCATCTCCCTGGTTCAAAGCATGGCTACCACTATTTAACATATCCATGAAACCAGTTAAAGGTTATAGATATATTAAATGACTGTGCCTGAGGTTATTTGCAAAACTGTTTCTATGCAGAACAACTCAATGGCCCTGCTCCATGTGTCCCATCCGCCAGTTCAGACTTGTGGGACTGAAGACATCCTATATTCTTTTAATATTTCCTGGACACCCTGAGTTCTGGACCCCATTACAAATCCCTATTTGGGGGGCCCCTGGCTGCACCCTGTTACACCCTAACCTGGAAGCAAACCTCCAACATTTTGGTGCATGGGATGACATTCCAACCAACTGCACCAGCAGGGGCAAGCCAAATGCAATTTGAAAGATTTCTAGAAGTAAGTATTCCACTCTGAAGATAATGCGGATCATGTCTTACACCTTCTTCCTCTGATAAGCCCCAGAATTGCCCTCATGGGTCTGGCTAGAACATGTATTAAGGTAAGGTAATAGCTATGAGAAGGGAATGGGATTGTTGTAATCTAATAGCTCCCTTAGAAGAACCCTCTAGCCTAGTTAGCAGGCTCTCTTATTGAGACAGTGTTGACCTTGAGAAAGAAAATACCCACCAAGGACTCGTTGTGGTTCATACGCTCCGAACTTAAAAACAGATCTTGCCAGCCACTGCTAAACTGGAGCTTCTCGTGCACATCAAGCTTCAAGAGAAGCCCCACTGAACTGCCTGCTTGCCTGCACTGTGTTCCTGCCATCTGAGCCAACACTTACAAAGGAGTTTCTGGGATTATGTTTCAACCAGAAAGCCTGAGACTTTCCCCAACCAACCGGAGCGGTGCAGCTATATCCTCTTTGAATTTTCACTGACCAATCAGAGTGTCTCCATTATGACCAATCAAGATGGTGCTATTTGAACCAATCAAACTGAGAATTAGGAGTTCTCATGTGTATAGAAATGGACCAATCAGGGACAGGGCAGGGACTTTTCTCTCTGTGAGTCTGGTACGGAAAGCACACTTTCTTGTTTCCACCAAAGGTTGTGTTTCCCCTGTAGTGCAGGAACCCCCAAACAAGGAGATGCTTAAGTGTTTGTGATATTCCAAAAAAACCTCGCACAGGACCAGCAGATGTGGACATGCTGTTTATCACTCACACTACAAGGGAGTGTGCACGGACAGCAGGTCGGTGCAACAGAGACCACACCTCCTGCAGTCTGAGGCTCGTTATAAGGGGCCCCAGACAAAGGAGGCACATGTCCTATGTGAGACTCTAAACTACATTACCTCAGTGTGTAAAAGATCAAGAAGCAGTCACAGGACAAGAAGCAGTCACAGGACTTCCAAAAGGAGATAAGGAGGGAGTTACAATCCATTCCCAAAATGATACACATTCCTTCTGGCCGGGGGCCCCCTGGTCAGCCTTCAACACAAGTGCTGAGAGAGCCATGTACTGACCCCTTACCTGCACTGGAACTGTAACACTGAAACTGGCCCGACTAGAACAGAGTTGGTTCACTGGACAGTGCAAAGCAGAGCTATCTCACCAGGGAGGGACTGAGCTTCAACACAGGGGCCAGGGCCACCTCACCCCAGGGCTTCCTCACAGCTGTGCGGTTTCAGGATTGAGCTGTTTTCAATGAATAAAGTCTCCCTTCACCACACCCCAAACTGGAGAGTCCTGTTGGTGTCAACAACTGTCTGTTGACAAAGGCTATTCCACCCCCCAATAATACCACGTATGGAAGGCATTGGTGTCCTGCATGACAGCTATGGGAGTGCAAGGACAGCAGCACAACCTCATGCCTGATGCAGCCTGGACTTTGGCCCCCATGATGGGATGGGAGGAATGTTAGTACTTCAACTCTGGGATGCATCAACAAGACAGTGGAGTAAATCCGGTTTCCTTTTGTAAGCTAGCAAAGTCTGACCTCTGGAAGGCAAGGGAACGGAAGAGAAGAAGAGCACGAGCCAGATCCACAGTTACGCTGAATCTGTGGTTACAACAAGACCTTTGGGTAGAAAATACCTACTATGAAGTTAGGAGACATGAGACAACCTCATGTACCATATTTGGGCTGGATGCAAAAAACAAAAGACACCTGAATCATCAACATAAAGATGATATTTAAGCATTGTAAAATATAAGTGAGAAAGAGTAAGTATTAAAGGCATCACAGCTAAACACTTTCCTGGGAGAATTTCCTGCTTGTTACATTGTTTCACCCTCTTCCTTTTGCAGCTACTTAGTAGCCTGCATTACAGGCTCTCACTCATCAATCTCTCCTTGGAGGTAATTTGGTATTTCTACCACCAGGTGGCGATGTCCCACCGCTCTTCACTTACAATCAAAGAAAAGATAGGTTCTTAAGACGTTTGAAGGTACGGGGGAGGGGTCAGGTTCTTTCATTCCACTAGTTAAGTGCCTTGAGCCCCGGAGAGCGAAAAGAATTTGAAGAGTGAGCCTAAAAGGTCAGGCAGTACTTCCTCTCATTGTTTTCTTAGTCCTTTGGTTTCCATGGGGATCTGTGTTTGAGTACCAACTCTGAATCTATTTACTACCCCTTAAGGCTTGGGGCTGAGCCCAGAGACTAGCTGTGAAGAGCAGCAGGAGTTGGAATGGGTGGAGAGATTTATTTAGCAAATCCGGATTGCAAAAGCTGAGGACAGGTATAGGAGGAGGAGTGATGGGGTGGACCTTGGAATGAGTTGCACAGAGGAACGTGAAAAGCAGACAATGTTTTTAGTTTAAGTGAAATTGGAGACATTAAAATCTTCAAAAACTCTTCAATCAAGGATTGTCACCATAGGTCATCTCAGGACACACTGTGGTCCCTGTAGACTTCCAGCTGTGCTCCCACTGCTATCCAAACACATCAGCAGACAAGTGTCAGGACCTGCCTGTGGTTCTCCTGATGTGCCTGCCCCTCGGTTCCAAAAGCCCTCCATAGCCAGCGATCAGAACTCCAAGGAAGGACCATCCACTGTATTCCTTGGGCATGGCATAGTGGCTGGCACATAGTAAGCTCTCAGTAAAATATTTGTTGAATGAATGAATGAGTGAATGAATGAACGATCCCTAGAATAGGATGGCCTTAACTAATCTTACTTAGTTCTAGCTTGAGATAACACGAAGAAAAGTTTTCTCTGTCTTAAAATCATAAAAATGTAAATGTCTTGATTTACAGGTTAACTCAAAGATTGATTAGAGTGTTTTGTAGTTCTGCTTAAATCAGAGGGGTTTTTTTTTTTTCATATTTGCATTACTAATATCCCTGCTTCTAAGAATATTTGCATTTCTGTCTGTTTGGGCTGCTCATTGAAGTATCCATTCACAGGCTGCAAATCCACCTACATATGAACCGCATTCTACCTAGAGATGGAATCCAGCTTTCTCTCTTAGTCCCTTACGCAACAGCACCCCCCCCCCCCGCCTCCTCCTCACTTTCTCTCCAATTATCATGTTCAATTACTACTCTTTGTAACTATCTAACTTATTTTCTTGCATTTTTATTGCTTGTCTCCTCCCACAGGTAACAAGCTCCTTGCTGCCTTCCTCACAGAGCCTTCTACTCTAAATTTTAGAGTCTAAATGTTAAAGTCTTAATTTTTTTTTGAAAACTCCAATTTAAGTGAATTCTTCATGGTCCTCCTTTAATCTACTCACCCTTCCACCTTCCAACTGGAAGTGATCTTTCCTTCCCTTAAACATGTGCACATTTCGCCTGCCCCTCCGTTGCACTCACCGTTGCTGTCTATACAAGACAGTAAAATAATATTAGCCAGCAAGTGTAGTGAGCTTGAAAGACTGGCCAGGCACTGGGCCACATGCTTTAACTGAGTTTTGCTAAATCTCCACCACAATCCTATGAAGTAGAAACTATTAATCTCATTTTTATATGAGGAAATCTCCCTCGGAGAAGTTAAGTAAAATGCCCAAAATTATGCAGTTGATCAGAGGTGAAGGCGATTTAAACCCAAAAACCCACATCCCAGAATACACATAGTCTTAGGAGCAGAGACTCTGCTCTACAATAAATGCATGAGAGCTTCAGATTCATAATCCATAGCTGCACAGTCCTCAGCAAATTACTAACCTCTCTAAACATCAATTTCCTAACTGGTGAGATGCAGATAATAATGTCTACCTCACAAGATTACTGTAAGAAAGAGTGTAATTAAATATGGCCTTGTCACAAAGAATTGGCCCATAAAGAGTCGCTAATCACATTACCTGCTTACCTGTTTTACTTCCTATATCAAAGTAATGTTTCTTCAAGAAGGATCTGGTTTTATTCTCCGTGCATTTATAACAGCTAGCACAGTGTTTTATACATAGTAACTAACCATGGACACTTGTTTAACAGAAAGATGGAGGAAGGGATGGAGGGATGGATTTATTGTCCGTGGACAATCAGTCAAGTTTCCCTCCTTCCCAGGGAACTTTATGCATGCCTCTATGAAATTTTCTCACATCATATTATACATATATGTTTTGTTTAACATTGCCCTTCTGGGGGAGAGGCAGGATCTGTGTCCTATTAACCTTCGTAACAACCCCCCCCAACCCAGCATCTCAGTTCCCTTAATATGAGCATGAATATGATTTTATGTTGAGAAGTGTATTTTTTTTTAATTCTACACTCCTCCTAGATGCAGGTCTAGTGAGTGAAATACGAAGTGCATTTGATAAATGTTTGTTGAGAGTGTACCTAATTGGAAGATCTAAGACAGTCCTTATGTCCAAATGAAGGAAAGGATTTCTCTGGTCTGCACTTGGTTTTAAATCTTGAGGTGATTCTGCCAACTGGAGACATAGAATCATGAACCTGGAAGCTGCTTTGGGTTATTTGTTTGTTTGTTTGTTTTATTTTGTTTAATTTAATCTTCATTGCATTTTTTTTACATTACCTTTTAGTCCCCGTAAATCCCCTTCCCCCCAGCAATCACCACGTTGTTCTCCATGTCCATGAGTCCTTTTTCCTTCTCACTCAATCCCTCCACCCTTAACCTTCCCCCCTCTAGCTGTCATCCTGCTCTCCATCGATGAGTCTGTCCTCATGCTTTGGTCTTTGACTGGACTTCCTTCTGGAAGTCACAAAGATCATCAGCAGGCCTGAGGAGTGTTGATAGACTATAATATTTTTAATTAATTTAATTCAAATTAAATTTCAATATACAAATTATAAGTACAAAGGGAGAGATGACAATGTCAAGAATGTAGTCAGCCCCACTCTGGCATTCCAGTCAATGAGTGCAGAGTTAGGCAGCTTTCTTGTCCCCTCGCTAACAGCATGAGTGTGATTCTATAGTGAAAAGTGCATATTTTTCTATTCTACCTCTCCCTAATGCAGACCAGTTACATCATCTGATACCTAGCCAAAGAAATGATCTTCTGCTCCAATACCAGAGCAAAACTGGTCTCTGGTACGCTTCTTTCTCAGGGATCTTCAACTTTGACTCCAGGCGACTTTTGTCGTGGGTGATGCCTTTAGAAACTGACCCCTATAAATTAATTATTGCAGGACCCTATGTAGAAATTGTTGCAATGGACACATTTTGTTGATCAATATATTCACATGCAAAGTACAGAGGTCAAAGCTGGGTGAGAAAATCATCTGGTCTACCTTAATCAGTGCAAATGAGAAAACTGAGGTCGAGAGGGGTAAAGATGTTTTCCAAGATAATTTAACCGGGAAGTAGAAGAGTCTGACTAGAATCTAAGTCAATGATTTTGCCACTAAAAATGGAAATGTGTGGTCCTGGCTGGTGTGGCTCAGTAGATTGAGCACTGGCCTGCTAGACAAAGGGTCACTGGTTCGATTTCCAGGTAGGGCACATGCCTGGGTTGCAGGCCAGGTCCCCAGTAGGGGGAGCGTGAGAGGCAACCACACATTGATGTTTCTCTCCCTCTCTTTCTCTTTCTCTTACCCTCTCTCTAAAAATAAATAAATAAAATCTTTTTTAAAAAAGAAATATGTGTCTAGTTGTCAAGTTGACTTTCAACATAAGGTCCGAGAGGATAGAAGCAGCATGAGGTTATGCTTACACATACTTCATCGTGCCCAGCCAGCAAAGAGCGAATACCCAGCAGTTATAAAAGAAGGGACAAACTATGATTTCATATAAATGTGCTTTTTATTTTGAAAATAATATATTTTGAGAATATTATACTAAGTGAAATAAGCCAGTCAGAAAAAAATAAATACCATATGATCTCACCTGTAAGAGGAATCTGATGAACAAAATAGAACCACAGGCATAGAAACAAGAAACAGACTGACAGTGACCATAGGGGAGGTGGGAGGGGAATAACGGTGGAAAGAAGGGGAAGGGACCAGTCAAATAACATGTATGAATGGCCCATGGACATGGACAGTGGTGAGAGAACCGACTGTGGGAGCAGGGACTGAGATGGGCGGAGGAGGGCAAAGGGGGACAAGTCGGGACCACCATAATAGAATGATAAAAAATGATTTAAAAGGAAATTATATATTTTTCAAGCTCTTAGTTTTATAAGATCTTAAATTTAGTACCAGCTGGGTAGCTCAGTTAGTTTGAGCATCATCCCAAAGCGCCAAGACTGAGCGTTCAATCCCAGGTCAGGGCACATATGAGACTCAGTCAGCGAATGCATAAATAAACAGAACAACAAATCACTGCTTTTCTCTCTCTCTGCCCCTTCCTCTTTCTCTCTAAAATCAATATTTTTTTATCCTCACTCAAAGACATGCTTATTGATCTTAGAGAGAGGAGAAAGGAGGGAGAGAGAGAGGAGAGAAACACCAATGTCAGAGAGAAACATCAACTGGTTGCCTCTCATAGGCTCTCCTACCTGGGACCAAACCCGCAGCCCAGGAATGTTCCCTGACCAGGAATCGAACTTTCGACCTTTCAATTTACAGGACAGCACTCCAACCAACTGAGCCACACCAGCCAGGGCAACAAATTTTTTTTTTTAATTTAATTAAAATAAAATAAAAGATCTTACATTTAGAAGGGCTTTCGTAGTGTTGCAATAGTTATGACACTCTGTTGTTTGTTTTCTAAGATTTTAAATTATGTAATGTGATTTTATTGAGCTTATTTTCTTTTTCCTTTATTAATTGATTTTTAGAGAGAAAGAAGAGAGAGAGAGAGAGAGAGAGAGAGGGAGAGAGAGAAACACTAATCTGTTGTTCCACTTATCTGTGCATTATTGGGTGACTCTTGCATGAGCCCTGATGGGGGATTGAACCTGCAACCTTGGTGTATTGGGAGGATACTCTAACCAACTGAGCTACCCAGCCAGTCCAGGGCCAAGTTTATTTTCCAAGGCTATTTTTCAGGTACCTTGGCCAGTGAGGGGAGGCATTCTTCTATTTCAAGAAAATAAAGTTAACCCTGGGATTTCAAGCTGACTCAATGAAGACAGACAGCTTAGAAATGATGTGTGCCAGAGGATGGCTAAGCTTCACAGTATAAAGATAGGGTAGGTGAGAGGAAAAATAACTCTTCTTGAGTAATAGGGCTACTTCTCCCACGTTTCCCTCTTTACCCTCTCTTTTCTTTCACACTTTCATCTGATTTTTTGCAAACATATACATACCGTGGTAACATTTATTCTTTGATCAAAAGATGTTAACAGAGGTTATTAAACCAGACAGGGCAAAAAGGATCTAAACCTCACAGCATAGAATTTGGTCATTAGAGTCACTCCTCCATCATCCTCAATATCTGCCCTAAATCCAGTGATCCCCTCTCTTCAACTTTGTATAAATGTTTTTTTAATAAATATTTTATTTATTTACTTTTAGGCAGAGGGAAAGAGAGGGAGAGAAACATTAATATGTGGTTGCCTCTTGAGTGCCCCCAACTGGGCACCTGGCCTGCAACCTAGGCATGTGCCCTGACTGGGACTTGAACTGGCAACCCTTTGGTTCACAAGCTGGTACTCTATCCACTGAGCCACACCAGTCAGGGCAAACATTTTCTTTCTCTCTCTCTCTCTCTCTCTCTCTCTCTCTCTCTCTCTCTCTCTCTCTCTCTCTCTCTCTCTCTCTCTCCTCTGTAATCTAGCAATATCTAGAGAGAGAGGGGAGAGAGATAACATCAACAACATGAATAGTAAATTTTGAACCTCATATTAAATTCCATGGGATTAAGTGTATCATGAGGTCAAGAAAATGTACAATGCATTTTAAGATAGACAAAGAATAATGAATGGAACAGTATACGATTATTAAATAATATAAGTACTAAACTGCCATCCATTCTCATAGAAAAGCTCAATTGCAGTAAAACACAGGATTCTCCACAATATACGCTATGGCCCTTACCATGCATTTTGATCTTCAATATTTGAGCCAGTTGCCGTTTACCTCAAACCCACAAGTCCAATAAAGTCAATAGTCACAGTAATCTTTCCAGTTCTTAACTCCTTTAACCATTAACTTGTTTGCCATCCTATTCAGCCTCTTTGGACTTTCAGGTTGCCTGTGGGATCTTCAGCTCCTGCTGGTTCTCCTCAAGGATTCTGGCATTGATTTACCCCATTGGCTTTCCTTACTTTGAACTACCTTCTGTCATAGTAAACTTGCTCTAATCAGTTCCATGGGAACCATGTGTCCTAACTCATTTTGAAGCCATAAAACCAGTTCCAGGACTGATGAAGAGGAGCCACATCAGAAGTCCCTGAGAGTCCTGGCACAAATTATCCCAACTAGATGATGAAGAAAGCAGTGGCATAATCTGGAAATGGGAATATCTGTAATGTAAAACAACAACAGAGATATCACCAAAAGACTGAAGTCCACCTTCAGCTGGTGTGGTTCAGTGGATGGAGCACCAGCCTGTGAACTGAAAGGTCATTGGTTTGACTACTGGTCAGGGCACATACCTGGGGTGCAGGGCAGGTGCCCAGAAGGGGGAATGCGAGAGGCAACCAATTGATTACATGTTTCTCTCCCACTCTTCCTCCCTTCCCCTCTCTCTAAAAATAAATTAATTAATAAAAATTTTAAAAGATTGAAGTCCAAATAATCTACCTCATAATAATCTGGACAGCATGTATTTTTTTTTTCTGTTGTGCAGATATTTGTTGAACAAATGAATGTGAATGAATAAACTCTACTAAGGGCAAACTTAAAGGATCTGCACTTAAAATATAAGTAGTAATCAGTTAGGCATCATCAAGAACTTTCTCAGTACTTAGTCACTAAAGACTCCCATTCCTGGGAATAGATTCTAAAGTGGGAAAGGACTTATTATCTGACTGAAATAGTTTAAGGCATGAAATTATTGGAATGGAGTTAGCTTCTCAAATACAATGGTCCCAACAAGAAAAAAAATGTTTATAATTTCCAGAGAGAAGAAAAACTTAATTTAAGATCTATTTTTTTTAATTTTGTATTCATGGATTTGAGAGGGAGAGAAAAACATCAACTTGTTGTTTCACCCATTTATATATTCCTTGGTTGATTCTTATATGTGCCCTGACTGGGGATTGAACCTACTACCTTGGCGTATCTGGATGATGCTCTAACCAACTGAGCTACCCGGCCAGGGCTAAGATCTATTATTTTTTTCCTTATATTTGGTTTCCCACTAATTTTTGCCTTGTTTCTTCTCCAGTGCCATAGTGTAGGAGAAAGGGAAATTCCCTGAGATAAGGTATGGTTCTGGAGAATCTTTTGTAAAGTCACTTAAACTCTCTTGTTTTTAGTTTCCTTATGTAAAAGGTAAGAGACTTGGAGATTATTCCTATGGCCCCTTTCAGCTCCAAAGTCTTTGGGAGTCCACTTGTTCTTCTTCATAAAGGTTCTTTCTGAAGGCTCTGACTATGTTTCTACTATATGTTGTCGATTATTTACATTTTTTAACATACTTCAATCCATACATTTCTATTCCTCCAAAGATTTGCCTCTGCGACTTAACTCTTTCTCATCACTCTGAATTTGTTTTCCTTTCTCATGGCTTGGTTTCTCTCTCTCTTAAAGATTTTATTTACTTATTTTTAGAGAGGGGAAAGGAGGGAGAAAGAGAGAGAAACATCAATGTGTGGTTACCTCTCATGTACCCCCCAACCCCCACATTGGGGACCTGGCTCACAACCCAGGCATGTACCCTGCCTGGGAATTGAACCAGCAACCCTTAGGTTCTCAGGCCGACATTCAATCCACTGAGCCACACCAGCCATGGCCAATCTCTTTCTCTCTCTCTTTTTCCCTTGGCCTTTCTGATCATGCCCAACTCACCCTCACTGTTTATCCCTAATTTCCCATCCTTTGTTGATTTATTTTTCTTTCAAATGACCAGCCTCAGGACCCCCAGAACTTTAACAAATTGTTCCTATAATGTGTCCCTTGAAAACAGACACACACACACACACACACACACATGCACACAACGCACGCACACACACTCCTCCCCACACCCATCCTAGCCTTCTCCCGCTGCCAGCCCGGCTCATGGCCCTCCCCTGTGACAACCTCCCCTTCCTTTTCCATTATCTTGTCCTCTTCACAAACTCTGTTTCCCCCTTTATTTAGCGTAAGTAACATGGAGAAATGAAGGTAAGCAAAAAGAATAAGTTCTGTTTGTCCTCTTACGAATGTTTAAATTTCTACCATCCTTTGCAGAATCAACTCTGAAAAGAAACACCAGACAAGACTCAGTCTGAATGACCCTCCTTGATCTTCACTCCCTCCCTCTGCCCTGAAAACACCATGGCAACTGCCACCTGAAAGAGGCCAGGCGGAAAATCATCTAATAAGACCAGGGATTGTTTGCCAGGGCTTTCTTATTTAGCAAAGTTTTGAAAAGGGCACTTTTTCCTTACTCTTTATTGCCTTACTTTCTTAATGGGAGAAGACAAAAAACATGTGGTAGTATATAGAATTAGAAGAAGCATAATTTGTTGCAGATATTAATTGAAGTTCTTCAAATTTTCTTTGGAAGTTGAAAGTTTGTGTCATGCTCCAGGTCTCTAGCCAGAAAGTGGGGACTTTAACAGAAGCAGAAATCAGCAGAATGGCAATAAGGTGCCACATTGTGGTGAAAAAACAAAACCAAAACGAAAAGCACACAGACTGTCCAGACAGGCATTGCCTGGGCAAATTTTAACCAGCAATTTACCACCTATGAGACCTTGAACAAGAAGGCTACTTTGCTTCTCTAAGTCTCAGTTTCCTCATTTGTAAAATGGGGTGTTCTGCAAGTCTAAGATGAGGATCGCACAATGCTTCTTTCGCAAAGCCATTTTTTAATCTTCACCCAAGGATAAATCTATTGATTTTAGAGAGAGAGAGAGATGGGGGGAGGAAAGAGAGAGAGAGAGAAACACTGATGTGAAAGAAAAACATGGATAGGTTGCCTCTCACACCCACCCCAACCTAGGACCTGGGATAGACCCAGAACCCAGGTATGTGCCCTGACCACGAATTGAACCTGCGACCTTTTGGTGCACAGAACAGTGCTCCAACCATCTGAGCCACACCAGCCAGGGTGCAAAACTATTTTAAAGATTAAATTAGATCATGTGTTGAAAGGACACACAGAACATACTTGTACCTAAGCTATGGCTACATGTGTTTCTGGATTCCTAGTTTAGTTCTTTTGCAATTAAAATCAAACTTCTCATAGGGTTCTAACTCTTTCAGAGGTGGAAGAAATGCATCCACAATGCCTACTCTTCTGTAAAGAGTAAAAGAGGAATGCTCAGAGCAGAGTATTGTCCTCCGAGAAGAGGCCTTGAATGAAATGCCAAAAAATGTGCTGGATCCCCATACAACTACAGTTGTATTTTGAGGGCAAAAGCCATTAGGAATTTAGAAACTCTTTAAATGAGTTAAAAGTGTATTAATCGGAACAACATCAACAAACATTCGACCAACAGGAGCATATGCATTCGCGAGGCATGTTATGTACTTGGGCCACGTGCCAGGCTCACTTCGTGTGTGCCTGGATTCCCTCGCGACAGCACCGCAGCCCTCTAGGAGTCTGGAGCCCGTGGTTTAGAAACCACCAGTCAAGTGCAACTGTCTTAAACGTAACTGTGCAGAGAATCATTGAAGAGCTTGTTTAGATGTCTTAGGCCCCACTCCCAGAGATTCTGATTAAATAGATCTGGGGTGAAGGCCAGAAATGTGAATTCTGGAGAAATTCTCCATATGATTTACGGTGGATCCGCAGGAGTGTATAGAACTCTGAGAATTAGCATTCCCCACTAGCTCTTCATCTCTCTCTTCCAAGGATCTCAATCCAATCACCTTCTCTTTGTTCCTCTCGATTCTGGGCTTCTTTATGGAATGCTGGGCTGACTTCACAAGGCAATGTGCAGGAAAATCACTGAAAGTCAAACATAATGACTGGCATTCTTTCAAAAAGCAACAACAGCAGGGTGGAGGGGAATGATGGGGGAAAAATGGGACAACTGTAATAGCATAATCAATAAAATATATTTTAAAAAGAAAAAATAAAAAACAACAACATATCTTTACTTTTTAAGGACTTAATATTGACACTAAAAATACCTTAACATCCATTTTAAGTAATTCAGAGGCAACTGGTGCACACAAATGAAGGATACAGAGATTATGCTCAAGTGGTCTGGCTTGAAAGTACTTCAAGCCATTCCTGAAGAGAGGAAGTATCACTAGGCCAAAGCCAATATGGAAGCCAAGATAGAAATTGTTGATGATATTAGAAAATATACGAAGCCACAAAGCCAGAAGAAATAGCTCACCTTTACCACCAGCTCCCCCCATCTGGAATATTTTCCCTAGAGTCATCAGGTTCCCACACAAGTGGGAAGAAACGGGGGCGTAGGGTGCCAGGATCAGTCCCTTTTTCACATCCTTTATTATCTTCAGTGCCCTTGAGTGTCTTTTCACCTTCTTGGGAATGAAAGTGCTTCATTTACAAGGTCAAAAGACCATGGAACATTTTCCAAAATTTAAATCACCAAATCAATTGAAACAAGTAAAGTGTTGTTTCAATATTTTCTTCTGCTATTAAGTTTCTCTCTCCCTCCCTCTCTCTCTTTCTCTCTCTCTCTCTCTCCTCCCCCTCCCTCTCATTCTCTCATTCTCTCCTCTTTCTCTCCCTCCCTTCTTTTCTCTCTCACCCTCCCTCTCTCTCCTTCCCCTCCCCTCTCCACTTCACCACACACAGAAACCCCTTTTCAAAGGGGCTTTTTTCCAACTCAGTGAAGTAAAGTCTTTGCCCCTTTGTGGCGAAGGCTCATTAACATTCCTACAGCAGCATCTCTTCAAGGATTTTACTTTTGTAACTCTGCGGAGAGGTCAAGAGGCCACAGTGGAAAGAGGTAAAAGGGGAAAAAAATGGTAAATGGGGGAGGGCGGAAGAAAGGAGAGGAAGGGAAGAGCCCTTCCTTTCAAAATAAGGCCAGCAAGAAGGAGGGTGGGAAAAATAGGAAAAGACAAGACAGATAAGGCCCAGGAAAGACACTGATATTGGACCCCCAAACCTACCCTTGGAGACTTCGTAGACTCCTGAGAAAAACAGAAAACTATATTCCTTCTCTCCTTTCTTTTTCTCAAAAAAGAGGTACAGTGGAATGGGAGGATGATCATCAATTCCACTGGGCAATTCTAAGCCTCTCGGCCTCAGTGTTCCCATTTCTCCTACAATAATAGCTTAGTGACAACTGCACCCATTTACCACAGGAAAGTTAACAGGATGGATCAAACAATGTCAGCAAGAGTTCCAGGGGTGGAACGTGAGGGAGCCACCCAGGGTCCTGACCCCGAAGGACTGGGGAAGTAATGGAGATTCAGTGAACTCCAGAGCAAAGATCAGAGTGCTTCCCAAATCACTTGCAATGCGGGTACCTGCTTCATCTATCACCAGCAGTCCTTCTACCATCTGTTGTCTCTCTCCCTTCCTTAGTATTTCCAGACTGGCGTGGACTTGCGTGAGTGGAGGAATGAAAGGAACTTCAAATTTGCACCCCGCACTGTGAGTGAGCTGTGCTCTGCTTTTCTCTGAAGATGCAGCCATCAGAGATTTACATCATTCAAGCCGAAGGGGGAAAGAATTCCCACTTTCTAGCTGATGGTGTTTCAGATGCTCTCTCATCTCAGCTAGAAGATGGGTACAGGGTAAATGAGCTTAAAAGAAAAGGACCCTGGGCATTGTGGCTAGAACATAGGGCACATCTGGATAGTCCATGCTCAGGAGCACAGTATCACTACAATTCAGGCAGGAACAGCACGGCCAGAAGTTAAAGGACAAAAAACGAATCACCTTTAAGTGCGCAGGCAGAACAAGAGGGACTTGGTTAGTTGCCAAGGCATGTATTTTAGAGATGGAAGATATTCTTAAAAGTCCAACCCCATATCCAAAAGGACATTCTTCCCACAGAATCATTGACAACTGTTTTCAGCCTCTGTGAGAGCATATTACAGAGAGCTCACAAATTCACTGGAGAGTCCACGACTCTATGAGAAAGTTCTTCCACCTTGAGCTCAGGGAGGCTCATTGTGGCTTGCACCCATCTACATCATCTTCTCAGAGGTGGCCTCCCTGCAAGCTGGACAGGAATGGGAGAGACGGAAAAGCCAGCCACCTCAGCTATTATTTTAAATGAGATTCCTAAAAATCCATCACTTTAGCCCTGGTTGGTGTAGCTCAATGGATTGAGTGTGGGCCTGAGAACCGAAGGGTCGCTGGTTCGATTCCCAGTCAGGGCACATGCCTGGGTTGTGGGCCAGGTCCCCGGTGGCAGTGTGCCAGAGGCAACCACACATTGATGTTTCTCTCTCTCTCTCTTTCTCCCTCACTTCCCCTCTCTCTAGAATAAATTTTTAAAAATCTTTTTTAAAAATCCATTGCTTAAAAAAATCAATCACTTTTTTTTTTTTGTGCTAGAAATGTGTTGGCACAGTATACCGTTAGCAGTATTGGGGTGGGGCAGGGGAATGCTAGACCGACTGTCAGACGTACCTGGCTCCCAGGCCCATCTCCGTTACCGCATAGCTGTGCAATCTTTGATAGATTACTTAACTTCACTGACCCTTTTGGTTCATCTATAAAGAGGATCGTCTATAAATGGGAGTGCTAAAACCTGCCACGCTAATCTCAGAGTCGTAATAATAAAAAAATGGCATGTGCATGAAACATTCTATAAATTTTTAAAGAGCTCTACATACATTAAAGTTATTATTATATTGACTGTTCATCTTTACTCTGTCTTTTTGCCAAATTTTGAACACCCGTGGTTGACTGGAGGTATCTGACTTCTTGGCCTCATTATCAGGATATACCAGAAAGTTCTTACTTCAATTTATACCCCAGAAGTAGTCACATTATCAAACAAGGTGATAGGGAATCATGAAAGAACCAGAAGCACTGTGTAGAGCTTGGAAGAAGAGTTAGAAAAATCAGTGAGGGACATTTTCTGAACAGACAGCACGGGGAGAGTCCCAGGCCCTGGCAGGGAGGAGAGGGTTAAATCCTTCCCTCTGCAGTACAAAAGAAAAGAGTGTGCGGAAAGATTAGGATTTTTGCTTTTACAATGGGAGCTGCAGAACCGTAGGGAAGAAGCTGAAGAAAAAAAAAGGGGGCGTCTCCCCTTTAAAGACTTGCAGAGATTGAGAGAGTCAGAGACAGAGAATGAGAGAGAGAGAGAGAGAGAGAGAGAGAGAGAGAGAGA
>PVKU01011229.1:0-45140 GCA_004027475.1 Anoura caudifer | reverse complement strand
AAATGCACAGGGAACCAATAGAGATGGGAGGAAAACTGGGACTCAAATCAATGGAGTGGACCAGAAGGAAGAAAGAAACAACCAAACAGAAAAGAAGGAAGAAAGAAGAATTCAAAAAAAAAATGAGAAGAGGCTTAGGAACCTCCAGGACATCTTTAAACATCCCAACATCTGAATTAGAGGGGTACCAGAAGGGGAAGAAGAAGAGCAACAAGTGGAAAACTTATTTGAACAAATAATAAAGGAGAACTTCCCCAATCTGGTGAAGGAAATAGACTTCCAGGAAGTCCAGGAAGCTCAGAGAGTCCCAAAGAAAGTGGACCCAAGGAGGAACACACCAAGGCACACCATAATTACATTAGCCAAGATTAAAATGAAGGAGAGAATTCTAGAAGCAGCAAGGGATAAGGGCACAGTCACCTACAAAGGAGTTCCCATCAGACTGTCAGCTGATTTCTCAAAAGAGACCTTACAGGCAAGAAGGGGCTGGAAAGAAGTATTCCAAATCATGAAAGGCAAGGACCTCCATCCAAGATTGCTCTGTCCAGCAAAGCTCTCATTTAGAATGGAAGGGAAGATAAAGTGCTTCTCAGATAAGGTCAAATTAAAGGAGTTCCTCATCACCAAGCCCTTATTCTATGAAATGTTAAAGGGACTTATCTAAGAAAAAGAAGATAAAGAATATGAATAGTAAAAAGACAGCAAACTCACAGATATTAACAACTACACCTAAAACAAAAGCAAACTAAGCAAACAACAAGAACAGGAACAGAACCATAGAAATGGAGATCACATGGAGGGTTAGCAACAGGGGAGTGGGAGAGGGGAGAAGGTACAGAGAATAAGTAGCACAGACGGTGGGTAGAAAATAGACAGGGGGAGGGCAAGAATAGTGTGGGAAAAGTAGAAGCTAAAGAACTTACGACACATGGGCATGAACTAAAGGGGGGAATGTGAATGGGAGGGGTGTGCAGGGTGGAGGGGAATGATGGGGGAGAAATGGGATAACTGTAATAGCATAATCAATAAAATATATTAAAAAAACAAATTGGAGACATATGTACACATATATATTAGTTTATGGAGCGTATATAGAGCAAGAGACTGGATGAAATCAGCAAAGGAACTGGTGTAGGTATAGATAGGAATGAGAGGAGACCTTTTTTTTAACACTTTTAAAAGATTTTTTATTTATTTTGGACAGAGGGGAAAGGAAGGAGAAAGAGTGGGAGAGAAACTTTAATATGTTGTTGCCTCTCTCAACCCAGGCATGTGCCCTGACTGGGAATCAAACTGACAACCCTTTGGTTCGCAGGCCAGTGCTCAGTCCACTGAGCCACACCAACCAGGGTTAGAATGAGAGGAGACATTGAGCCCTTGACATTAAGAGTTTAGGAGACCAAGGAGGAAACAACAGTGAAGACTTAGAAAGAGAAGCCAGGAAGAAAACCAAGAGTCCTGTATGCATTAAAATCAGTAGTCTTATCAACAAAACAAACAAGTAAGCAAAATATAACCAGAAACATTGAAATTAAGAACAATCTGACAATAACCAGAGGAATGGAGGGAGGGGATAATGGGGATAATGGGGGGAAGGGTTTTCAGGAACAACTATAAAGGACACATGGACAAAACCAAGGTGGGGTGGAAGCTGGGGAGGGAGATGGGAATGGAGGGGGAGAGGTTGGGGGTAAATGCAGACAACTGTACTTGAACAACAATAAAATAATTTTAAAAAAAAATGGCTGATCAGACCAAATGAGTCCAGTAGAATTAAATGTAACACTAAGGTTATAAACCAACAATATCTTAATAGAATAAAGTAAAAAAGTACCAGAAATAAATATTTCAACAAACAATTATCAAGTGCCTTCAGATTTCTGGTCAAGATGGAGGCGTAGGTAGACACACTTTACCTCCTTGCACAACCATGAGAAAGATCACAACTAACCTCAAAACAAAAACCATCCAGAACTGCCAGAAAATCAAACTGTATGGAAGTCTGACAATCAAGGATTTAAAGAAGCCATATTCATCCAGATGGGAAGGAGGGGTGGAGCTGGGGAGCTGGGACAGAGAGGACAGTGTTTTGGTGGTGGTGAGGTGGCGGTGGCTGGAGGAATGGGCAGTCCCACATTCACATGTGGTGGATAAAAGTCAGGAGGGATACCTGGGGAGTGAGGGATCCCAGCCCCAGGACAGACTGTGCAACCCAACTTCCAGTGCCAGGAAGATAAAGCCTCATAACTTTTGGCTATAAAAACCAGTGCAGGTTGGAGTAGTGGGAGAAACTGCTGATCTCCCAGGAGAGTCTGTTTAAAGGGCCTGTATGGTCCTAGAATATATGCAAACCCACCCACTCTGGGAACCAACACCAGGGAAACAGCTGGGGGGGGGCAGTCACATATGGAAAGTGGGTGAAGTGACTGGAAATGGGGCAACTGCCAGGCAAGGCTCTAGCAGCCAGGCAGTGGCACTGTCTCCTCTCTGACCCCTCCCCCAATACAGTGCCACAAAGCACTGAAGCCCCGCACTGGCAATTACCTAAGGCTCTGCCCCGTACAACTTAGCAGGTGCACTAAGACAGGGAGTCAAAGCAGTTCTACATAATACACAGAAACACAGGGAGGCTGCCAAATTGAGGAACAAAGCAACATGGCCCAAATGAAAGAACAGAACAAAATCCTAGAAAAAGAACTAAATGTAATGGAGATAGCCAACCTATCAGATACAGAGTTCAAAACACTGGTGATCAGGATACTCAGAGAACTCATTAAGTAAGGCAAAAGCATGAGGGAAGAAATGAAGGTTACACTAAGAGAAATAAAGAAAAATCCACAGGCAACCAACAGTGAAGGGAAGGAAGCTGGGGTTCAAATCAATGATTTGGAACATAATGAAGAAATACACAGTCAACCAGAACAGAATGAAGAAATAAGAATTTTTTTAAATGAGGAGAGAATAAGAAGACTATGGGACATTTCCAAAAGTGCTAACATCTCAATCATAGAGATGCCAGAAGGAGAAGAGGAAGAGCAAGAAACTGAGAACTATTTGAAAAAACAATGAAAGAAACCTTCCCTAATTTGGTAAAGGAAATAGACATACAAGTCCAGGAAGCACATAGAGTCCCAAACAAGTTGGACCCAAACAGGGCTGCACCAAGATACATCATAATTAAAATGCCAGAGGTTAAAGACAGAGAGAGAATCTTAAAAGCAGCAAGAGAAAAGAATTACCTCCAAAGGAGTTCCCATCAGACTATCAGCTGATTTATCAAAAGAAATCTTACAGGCTAGAAGGGGCTGGAAAGAAGTATTCAAAGTGATGAAAAGCAAGGACCTATAATCTAGACTACTCCATCCAGCAAAGCTATCATTTAGAATTGAAAGGCAGATAAAGTGCTTCCCAGACAAGGTAAAGGAGTTCATCACCACCAAACCCTCATTATATGAAATGTTAAAGATCAAAACTATGAACATTAAAATGACAACAAACTCACAACTATCAATAATTGAATCTAAAAAACAGAAATAAACTAAGCAAACAACTAGAACAGGAATAGAATCATAAATATGAAGATCATTCATAGTGTTATCATTGGGGAGGGGGAATAGGGAGAATGTGGGAAAAGATACAGGGAATAAGAAGCATAAACGGTAGGTACAAAATAGACGGGGGTGGTGTTAAGAATAGTATAGGAAATGGAGAAGCCAAAGAACTTATATGCATGACCCATGGACATGAACTAAGGGGGGTACTGCTGGAGGTAAGGGAGGGATCAGGCAGAGGGGGCAAAGGGGGAAAAACTGGGACAACTGTAATAGCATAATCAATAAAAGGTACTTTTAAAAAAAGTACTTCCTAGGCCCCAGAGACATAAAGATCATCTGGTCCAAATTAAAAGGCACCCCCCTCCAAATCTCTCAACATCTTTTACCCAAATTCCTTTGTATTAATTCTGAAAAATGGTCCTGATTTTTCCCAGTCTAATGATCCTTACCCCTGTTAACTGGTGCTCCAGAACTCTAGTGAGCAACCTGCCCTACTAGCTGCAGATGACCCTGCTTCCTTGCTAGAGCTAATAGACCTACCCTGAGGAGGCTGCCCTCCCCAGCAGCCCCTTGCGTGAAAGTTATTCACCTCCTATTCCCATGGGGCTGGCAAGTGTGGCTCCCCAAAATGTCACTCTTTCCACCTCAGGAAGCCCACAGTTGTCTAAGTTGATGCCACAAAGCTGGACCACCTCCCACCCTTCTCCCTGAATAGCAGTTCTGCAGGCTGGGAATTTAAGATTCCTAAGGGGAAAGTGGCAGGTGATGAAGTTGAAACTTATAGGCAGGTCATCCCATTAAGGGCCTTATCTGCCAGGCTAAGGAAGAGTAATTTCACCCTGGAGATATTGGGTCATTACTCTGGGTAATTTTAAATTCACTATCTCTTTTAGTATAAGGGTAGTAAATAATCACATCTATTCTTTAGAATAACAATTCTGGCAAAACTACGGTGAAAATGGTGCGGGAAAGAAAACCAGTTAGACTATTATTGTTTAAGGCTATGAGAATGATGGTCTGCATCAGGATATGGAGGGTGGGACTGGAGAGAAACTCTTAGGAAATTTCATCACACAGACTTGGTGATTAACTGTATGTGGGGATAGGGGTGGGGTAGTGAAGAAGAAGAATCTATTCAAGCTAACTCTAAGGTTTCTAGCTTGAGTAACTGATTGATATTAATCTCAGTCAGAAATTTAGGGAAAAAGGTGGCAGGGGAGTGGGGACATGATGAGCCTAGTTTTGACAAAGAAAATTTAGAAGATAAGCAGGCAACTGAAAATATGGCTGTGAGGTGCATACAGCTGAGATGAGGTAACACTCCAGAACCATCCTGTGAGTGGTTGCTACCACAACACCAGTAGTAGCTGGTCTCTGGAGAGGCCCTGGGGCTCATCAACAATTCAGTGGGTAAAGAGACACCTTATGTGGAGATACCAGCTTCCCTATTAATCCAATAGTAGAGAGCTCAAAACCCCTACTTAGACATTAGAAAAGTTGTGACTGTATTTGTTTCCAGACTGGTAAAGAGAGTCAACCAACCCCTCCAGACGTCCTCTCTGTGACAAGTAGCAATCACCACAGTCAGGACGGAGTCATCTCCATCCCCTTGCTCTCCCTGTCCTCAACATCAAAGCCATCACCCAGGGGTGCCACTCTGGGTAACTCATCTCAACAGAAGGACTGACAGAATCTTAAAGCTCTGAAGGACAATTCCTCCACTATATTTGGTATTGTTCAACTTTATTATAGTATCATGTCCAGTTCTGCACTATTTTAAAGATGCTGCTAAGAATCTTAAGGAGATAATGAAAAAGTCAACAAAAAGATTAAGGAAACAAGGAAAGAGTAAAGAAAATGGGTTGTTACACTGAGAAATATATGGCTGTTGAATAACTGTCTTCCAGTATACGATGGGTTATTACAAGGCAGGACATATCAACAAGGAAAAAAAATGGATCAAAACTGTGTCTTCCAGGCAGGAGGCTGGGCAACATATGGTCTTAAAGAGCTGACCCTTCCAGTTCATAAAAACTAGAAACCATGCAGAAGCATCCAAGAAAATGTGCACAAGAAGAGATGATAATACTTTTTCTGATGAAAAAGTTCTGGAAGCAGATAGTGGTGTTGGCTGCACAACCCTGTGAATATACTTTAAAAAAAAAAAAAAGGAATGCTTTAAAACTCCTTGCAATTTTCAAGAACAGACACATTAAAATAAACAGAAACAGTATCAGTAAGAAGAAACACTAGGATGACCAGGATTTGTAAGAAATGGTTCAATTATCTCCTCTCAAACACCGGAAGTTGGTGTGGAGCCAGGTTGTAGAAGACACTGACCTACAGCCTGTCACATGAGAGCATGAGAGGAGGGGAGGAGAGGGCGAAGGAGACAGGGCCTTCAGGCCTGTGCTGCAGCGCCCACCACAAATCTCAACCAGTGAGTCTCAAAGCAGGCGAATTTGAAGACTCGGTGCTATGAGAGGACCTGAAGTCAGCATGCTGATTCCAAACCCATAGTGACACACACATGCCACCAAGGACCCAGATAACAGCCCTCACCAATAACAGCCATGTTTATGAGGGACGTGGCAAGACTGGGATTCCAACCCAGGAAAAATGGTCTGACAAGCATTAGTTTGTAGAAGAGAGCAATGGTTTCTAAGTGAGTCTTTTTTTTCCAGTGCAATTTTAAGTGGAACCCCAGTAAATGAAGAGGAGCACAGTTCTTTTTTTTCAAGATTTTATTTATTCATTTTTAGAGAGAGGGGAAGGGAAGGAGAAAGAGAGGGAGAGAAACAGCAATGTGTGGTTACCTCTTGCTCGCTCCATACTGGGGACCTGGCCCGCAACCCGGGCATGTGCCCTGACTAGGAATCAAACAAGCGACTCTTTGCTTTGCAGTCCAGTGCTCAATCCACTGAGCCATACCAGCCAGGGCAAGAGCACAGTTCAGTTCAAGAGAGGGTGCCAGAACACACATTCCTGATCAGTCTCTGCACCATGCTGCAGAATTCCAAGAGAGCTACACAACACAGTCTAAATGTCACTGAGAAGGACAGGGGCCAAAAAGTGGCTGTGAGTCATTAGCTGGTCAGATCAAATACTACGATGAGGAGCACCTAAACTGCAAATTCATTGCCAGGTGTTTGAGGACGCTGTTGAACGGAAAGTTACAGGTAGAGAATAATTAGGCAGCCCAATGTACACATGGCATTGTCATTTAAAGGACAACCAGGTTCCTTTCAAATCTATTTAGATAACATCCAGTTCATTCATTCATTCATTCATTCAAGTAACTATTTATTGTAGTACTACTAAATATGAGATACCAGGTGACAAAAAATTATATATAAAAGAAATAGTATCTCCTTTTCAGGGCTTTGCAGTCTAACATGGGAGACAAATGAAGCACAAACAATTCTAAGAATTCAACGCCTCTCTTTGAATGCATGGGCGGGCTTACCTAGCATGGGCCACCTGCTGCCAGGGCAGGAGGGTGGACCTATTTACTCAAGCTGAGAACGTGGAGCCAGGACAGGTACTAAGACAGAATGCCAGGGATCTTAGCTGGAAAATAGGCCTTCAAAGTGAAAAGGGCTAAAAAAGCTTAAGACAGGTATTAAGGGCCAAAGAAACAGAGAAATATCAGGAAATGAATCAAAGACAGGCAGTTGAAATGGGCTGTTAAGCTGCTTCTCAAATGTGCTCCTCAAAGAATATCTACAGACAAAGAAGAATACACATACCCATGAGAAGTTCGGGGCAACATCCTAAGGGGGAAACAAGGAACAACTTTCTTTGATATCTTTGTTTTGCCTTAAAAAATAAATGCAAATATTATACTCTGCTCTCCACCCATGGAGCTGTGCAGATTCCTGTAGCCCATGGAAGAACATGGGGTGCCACAGTCACACACCTGCCAGCTAAAGATGCACTGGCCTGAGGAGGGGTGGGATGGCCATCGCAGAGAGCAAAGGGCTCCGCTTTTAAGCCACACTTTTAAACATCCCCAGCTACACTTTCAAGGAATACCTTTGTAGTGCCCACAGCAGAACAGGAAAAAACCAAGAGGGTATATGATAAATGCCTTGGACAGTGCATAAATTATAAGTGTTGCAGAAATGAAGGAGAAAAAGAGAGCATTTAAACTGGGAGGATGAGAGCTGGCTTCAGGAAGATGGTGAGATTTGAGCTGGTCAGTCAAAGATGGTCAGCATTTCCATGGGCGCTTTTGGAAAAAGAGATAATAGCACTGAGCCAAGCTTGAGGGCAGAGGAAAACAAAGAGGGTGATGGTGAATCAGCTTAGTTAAAGTTAAGGCACTGAATAGGCAAAGTCAAAGAGAGAAGGACCTTGATGTTTTTACTTTATCCTGGAAATGACAGGAAATCAATGAAGGTTTTTCATAAGAGAATGGTATGACAAAGCTAGAATTACCCAACCAGTTCAGTTTATCTACTTATTTCTCCTCAAAATGTTCTTATATCTTGGACAACTAACTTCCATTTTATAATAGACATAACATGGCTGCCCTACCAAATGTTCCCTTTTTAAATATCATCTGAAGACATGTTTTTATTGATTCTAGAAAGAAAGGAAGGGTAGTGGGGGAGAATTGATGTGAGAGAGAAATATCAATCAGGTGCCTCCCACATGGGCCCAGAACACGCAACATCATATATGCCCTCACTGGGAGTAGAACCCACAACCTTTCTTGGTGTACAGGATGTCATTCCCACCAACTGAGCTACCTGGTCAGGGCTCAATGTTCCTTTGATGTGTAAATCCAGTCTTAATTAAATGACTGGGTCAGAAGCCACCACTTCAAGTAATGCTCAGGAGTAATGGAGCCAAAGAGTTAACATCCCAAATACAGGGGAGAGGTCTTATAAATCAATGAAAAAGATGAGAAATACTAATAACAGAAACACAGGCAAAGAACATGAACATGTTATTTACAAGAGAAGTATGCTGTTTAAATCTCTTAACCTCTCTAATTATTAATGCAATAAAAATTAAATATAATATGAAATTGTTGACTAATTTGACAAAGACCATAGATGCATAAAGCCCACTTTGGGTGGAGGTGTAGAGGTACAGTCACTCTCATATGCTATTGGTGGGGAACGTTTATGGAGAGAAATTCAGCAATTCCACTTACAGGAATTTAGCCTATGGAAATATCCAAACAAGTTCCTATGGCATATGTACAAAGATATTCATTGCATGGTTTTACTAGGGAAACACTGGGATAATCCAAACACTGTTCATTAGAGCATTAGATAAATTATTTATGGTATATCAGTATGATTAAGTCATGGTATATCTTTACATATCTACAAAGAATGAAATAGACTGCTTTATTGTCATTTGCAAACATGTGCAAGATAAACTGTAAACTACATGATGGTTGAGATCCTGATAATTTCACTCACAATGAGATAACAAGGGCCTAACCGCCTGGCTCAAAGTAGGCACTCAACCTGTGTCTAATAAATGGAGATGCACTTAAGTGAAAGAAGTTGCAAAATATGATACATGGTTCCATTTCCCTTTTTTGTAACACACACCCACACTCTATTTTTAATAGTGGTTATCACTGGAGAGTATGACTGGGACAGGATCTTCTACTTCTCACCTTGTTTTCAGGGTTATAAATTCTAACTTTAAAAATGGTTTTAAAAATGTGTGTGTATTAGTTTTTGGTAAGAAAAAAATAATCTAGAAGAATGAGGTACACTTTTTACTCTTTGGTATTCTGAAGCTGGGTCTAAGGCAACTGGTGGTGGGAGCTTTGGACATAAAAACATCGTCTATTATGTTACCCAGGAAAGATGATGTTGGGCAAGAATGAGAACGAGGTGGCTAGAGACAGCAGCAAAACAAAGTCAGTAAAGGAGGGTGCTGGTTGTGTATATTTTGCAACCCCTGGTGTACCTGCCTAAAGTTACTTCCTCTTGAAGCTCATTACAAGCCATGTATTTTAAAAAGGAATTTGGACATATGTAGGGGAAAAGTGTCAAAGATACCATTTAGGAATGCTTACTTTGTACAAGACCAGCCCCTCTGGCAAACACTCCGCCTACACTGAATCCTGGTAACAAGCCAAAAGGTTCAAATATTGATGAACACATTTGACTCAGGAGAAAAGGACTTTGAGATTACAGGTTTAAACTGGATGCATCAAGTTCCAAGGTCTAAGCACTTTATTACTCTACCAAACTGCTCAAGGAACTAGCTGAAAGACAGGAAGGACTCCATTCGCAAAGCAATGGAGCTGTGTGGTATATCCAGGATCCATCATGAGGTGCTGGGCGGTGTGAACTAGTCCGCACCTTAAGCTCCTCGTTGCGTTAACACGCACAGTAGAAGCAATGAAGTAACTGAACTACCTCTTTGGATTCCAACTTAGTTGTCCTGTTTCAAACTACAAAGAATAAGGCTCCGATGGTTTCTTTAAAACTGGAACCATGGCTCATGAGAATTCTGTTAGTTCTGTTAAAGCCAAATATTAAACTTGGAAAAAGTGGAATAACAATTTGTGTTCACGATCATGTGAAACATACAGCAAAAGTTTTCAAAGGTTGACAAAACACATAGGAAAAATACAACAAACTGTAGATTTCAAGAGCTGCTTCCATATTCCTGTACTAGTATAACCAAAATCTTGTCTTTATCCAATAAGAGATAAATAAACGTTCATAATCTACTGTTTAGAAAGAGATAATCCTTTTTAATATAATTTGAAATGCTGATCCTCTGCTCTCCTGAACAGTAAACTTCTAAAAGAATAATAACACAGAAGTACAAATCTCCACTCCATGCTACCTTGGATCAGTTAAGTAGGAACATGGTTAAATACTAGCTGTATTACATGTTTTCAATTGTTTAAAATTTTTAAACATCTCAACTTAAATACAAGTCCTGTTGTATAGTTTCATCTTCAATGTAAAGAATATTAATGATAAATCATTAATTCCCAGCACCTTTTTCTTCAAAGGATCTCAAGGAATTCTGACAATTTGGGTCCAAAGGCACTTGCAGAGTGGCAGTCTTCCCCGAGGGAAACTAATGGGAATCTCCAAGGGAAAGGCAACCATAGCTTCAGCAGTGACCTCCAAACTTTTTTGACCATGGTTCACATCAAGAAACACATTTTTCTTGCCCTGGCCAGGTGGCTCAATTGGTTAGACTATGTCCTGTGCACCAAAAGGTTGCGGTTGGATCCCCAGTCAGGGCACATACCTAGGTTTAAGGTTCCATCCCTGGTCAGGGAGTATACAGGAGGCAACTGATCAACAATTCTCTCTCCTTCTCTCCCCCTCCCTCTCTCTCTTTCTCTCTCTCTAAAATCAATACCCATATCCTCAGGCAAGGATTTAAAAAAATATTTTAGAAAAAAATACATTTTTCCTGATGACCTAAACACACATATATGTTTGCCATGCACATAAGTGAAACAAGTCTCATAAATTTATCCTTCCTGCATGTAGTGCATGCTGATATTTTCTAATCTGTTCTATTTCACCATTATTATTATTAATTATTATTATTATTACTACTGCTGCTGCTGCTGCTGCTGCTAGTACTATGCTGTGGTCAGTGTTGGTGACAATCTGCTTAATTGATTTCATGGCCCACTTTTAGCTCACAACCACGGATGTAAAAAGCACTTCCTTAAGTGTCAAAATTTTTCAGGACTCTGCCTTCCACACTCTTTCTGGCTCCACCCACATTCTCTCCCCGCTCCAGTGGCTATCTCTCTACGTGAGGACTCCAGTGCTGACCCCACTTTGGGGCTCCAGACCCATACATCCAATTGCCTACTGGACTGCTCACTTTCACATTTCAAGAGCAACCTTAAAATCATGTCCAAAATGTATTTTATGACAGCTCTTCACAGGCCTTAATAAATAGCACCTGCTCTGCTGTCCAAGCCAGAACATGGGACTTATCTCTTCCCCTCCTTCTCACAGACAATGAACCACTGAGTCCTGCTTATCACAACTTCTAAATTACTCTGAATCCTTCTACTTCTCTCCATCCCCATTTCTACTATTACTTGATGGGGCTACCACCAAAGGCCTTCAGTGTTTCTCCCCTCCAATCTACATGTCCCCCTGAAGCCAGAATGATCTTTCAAAGATGCAAATCTCATTACAGGACTTAGCTCAGCAGGATGCTGACAACCTCAGGGTGGAGCCCAGCTCCCCACCAGGCTTACCCGTGGCCCTCCACATCCAGCCTCCCTCTCCTCTTTCTCCACCATATCCTGCCTTATTCGAAATTAGTGGCTCTCAGGTCTGGATGCACATTTGGATCACCGGGACTTTAAAAACATCAGTGCCCAGGCCTCACTTCAGGAGGATATATATAATGGACAACCAGGGGGTCCTCGGCTTTGGATATAATGAAGGTCTCAGAAGTGCCCTCACCCCCTGATTCACACATCCTCAGCTCCAACCCTATACTTACCCCTCAAGACTCTGCTTAAATGTCATCTTCTCAAGGGTCATATTCATTAACCCCCAGGCCTGGGGAGGTCCCCCATTCTATGTTCTCACAGAATCCTTAATTTCCTTTATCACAATCTAGTAGGCTTTAAACTTTCCTAGCCTGCCATTAATGGCTACTCAATGAATAGCTACAAATGAATATAAGAATAAGTAAATTCTACTATCAAATATGACAGAAAGCCACAGATGAGGAAAGCTGGAAAAAAAAGAAGTATGTGCAAAAAACAGATGTGCAGGATGTAAACCAACACCTATGACATCTCTGAAAGAATTTCTCCTCATTTCTGTGGAGTGTGTGGTGCTAGCCAGCAAAGACCACTTGGTGCCTATAATCAATCACATCTTCTTATGAAAGTGTTCCCAAAGGCACATATCTCATTGTCATTGTCTTCCTGGGTCATCAAAGATAGGCAGGAAGTTGTGTCTCCCATTTGACAAATGAGAAGACTAAGCTGCTTTCCCAAAATGACCAAAGTAAACCAGAAGAAGATACCCCAGATCTGGGCCACACATCTGCTGTTGTTCCAGGCACCAGGCTCTCTCTTCCAGAGTAAACGGTGGAACAGCAGGGCTTATCAAGAATGCTGAAGCTAACATTCCTGTAGCAACTCCTTCTGAACTGTATTTCACACAGTACTTATTAAGGTACCCATTAAAGTCTTGCTAGTAATTGAAAAAATTATATATGTGCAATGAGAATGAGTTAATGTTAACAGAAGAACTTTAACTTTTGCATCTCCTGATTTTTTTACTTTTATGCTGTACCTTGACCTTGCATTTTTTTGTGGGGTTCTTTACATTTCATATGTAGGTATAAAGTCATATTTGAGATATAATTCCATTAACCATACAAGCAACTTCATAAGCTATTATGTTGCATCAACTTTTTCTGTAGAAATAAATTGTTAAGGATATTATTCCTGGAACAGAATAAATTCTTGGAATTACTGAGTAACTTATGTGCGCACCACTGTTCCAAGAACACATTACTTATTTTATCATGACAAACTAAAGTTATTAATCTTCTGCCTTCCATTTCAACAATGAGAAATGCTGGGAGATGCACAAGCACCTGCATTACATTTCGGTTCAACTTTATATCATCCATAAACATCTCTGTTTGGACACCTCATCCAAACAAATGCTCACAGAATACCCTATGTAGCATTCAATTTTATGAAACTATAAAAGTTCCTTGCTGTTAATTATAGAGACAAATGTCTCATCACACATTTGGTTACCAGATAGCATAATTAGTTTTCTCCATTAACCTTTCAGATATAAAATTTGATTTCCAAGTAAAAAAAAAAAACATTGTAAAACCCTTGGAATTCAAATAGCACAGTATATTTGTACATGTTTGGAAAAAATAGGCAATGCTAAGAAAACAATTTTATGAATTATTATTTATAAGGATACTGATTATCTGGAATACTGAAAGAAAATCTGTCTGAACTTCTTAATGATTTTATAATATATGATCAAATATGCATGTAATAAGCTGTCCTTTGCATAGAAAGGGGACACAACAACCTGACCATGAATGGAATGTGCCCTTTGATCTCTCTTCTGGGTACGGTGATGTGGCCCAACTGAGCCGTCACAGCCTTTCCTTTGTTCCCCCATGAGACGGGCATCTGAGAGACATCCCATGAGGGAAGGGTCTCAGGTCTATGGCAATGCAACAGTTTTTTCTACCCAAAGCTAAATGACCCCCACAGCCTTGGCTTACTAAGGACCAGCTCTAGCTCATATATGCACGGGTGTTTTTTGTTGCTTTTTTTCTTCATTTTTAAAAAAATTACTATTTTTATTTTACAATTTTTGATTGTTTCAAGTACAGTTTTCTGCCTTTCCCCTCCACCCCTCCCCACCGCCCCAGCCCTCCCCACCTCCCTCCCCCATTTCCACCCCCCCTTGTTGTTGTCCATGTGTCCTTTACAATTGTTCCTGTAAACCCTTCACCTTTCCCCCCTTTATCCCCTCCCCTGCAGGGGTGTTTTTGAATGTCACAGTGACTAGATGGATGGGTGCTCCCAACATTTACGTATATTTACACTGCCCGTGCTCAGAGGCTTGAATCTAGTCCGGCACTGTGTGGAGCAGTCCTGTCTAAGACTGTCCTGACTCAGCGGGCCACCCCACTCAGATCAGCTAACTGGTGGCAAATCACATTTTACCATGTTCTAAATGGCATTCATTCATTTATTCAAAATCACTTATTGTGCATCTACTCTGGGCCAAGTATTACACACTAGGGACACAGAAAACTCAAGGTCTTGTCCTGCAGGAATTCAAGCTGAGACCTGAGGAGATATAAAGGATCACATAGACAAGGGTGGCAAAGGTCATTCTAGGCAGAAACCAGCACAGCAGACGCCAAGGCCATAGGACTGCAATATTCCAGAGGGGCCTTCACACGGTGTGGTGAGTCTGCAAGGCCTCAGCTGGGCCGGTGTCCACACAGGGGCAGAGGGGTGCATCCTATTTCAGAGTTAGACATATAGGGGCCTTTCATTAACCCGATGAAAAAGAAAAATACATAATGAAAAATAAACATTCCCTTGTCACTGCTGACATATTTTACTCCTGATTTGTGAGGTCCAGTTAGCTACTAGGAGGGTGTATAAATTTTCACCCTGAAAGCCAGGGCTGGAGCTTAGAGGTAAAAGAGTTGAAAAATAAAGTTTCAAAGTGGCCGACTTTACCACTCTATTTTGAATTTAAAATTGGACTTCACACTCATCCACTGAGCATCTACTGATGTCTGTTCCATGACCAGCATGGTACTGGGCGGGGGAGACACTGAGATGATGATCTTTGGGGAGTTTCCAACCCAGCGGCAGAGACACAGAAGTCAACTTTGGTAGAGACATGCTCGGGATGCTGCAGAAGGGCAGGGGAGGGGGAATCGGTGAAGACCACCAGGAGGAAGTTAGGTCAACTTAGAGTCTTTACGGATAACAGAAAGCCACGCAAAGCAGAAAGCCACGCAAAGAGGGAAGCAGGGTGCCACTGTGGTATTCCAAAAGGAGGTGGCACGTGCAGCCACTGAAGTGAGAAAGTGACTGGCCTAAAAAGACAGGAAATAGGGTCCATTGCAGGCAAGAAAAATGGTTAGGTGCAGCAAAAGCCTGGGAGGTGGGAAATGTCAGGAAGAAGCTCAAAGTAGACAGGTGGCAGTGTGTGCAGGGTCATGCTTACAAGTCTGAGCTGTAACCCGAAAGCCACAGACAATGAAGAGTGGCTCTCAGGCAGGCGAACCACCCTCAGAGCTGTGCACAATGCTCCAAGAAGCTTAAAGGCAGCCCCTGGGTAAATCATTGTAGGTTCCCTGTCTGCTCCCTTCCCCTGCCCATGGCCCAACCCCTGCTACTGCTGTTACATTCCTTTCCAGGTAATCTTCTCTCCAATAATTTGTTAACTTAAAAGAGTAACAGACTTGCCATGTAAACTCCTAGATCTATTTTTAACCTTGAAAAGCAAAACACACTGTTCCAAAAATCTTTATTTTATCTTATAGATGGCCATGTTATTCTCTTCCAAAAGTAAAAATCTATATTCCCATGGGAACCAGAGAGGCTTAATTGTTAATATCTCCCCTTAGATTCTGTTCTTTGCAGGGATTTTTTAAAAAATGATTTGTTTAGATCAGTGTAGGAAAAGCAAACTATCACACATGTCAATTACAGGGTTGTGGCTGAACCCACCAAGCCTTTATGCAAAACAGAAGAAGCAGCTTCCCCTCAAGACCCAGGCCTTGGGAAGCAGGCCCAGCTCCAGCTGTATTCAGGGGCTGCTCCCTCCCGAATGTGACTTCTGCCATAGTCCGCTGTTGTTTAATGCATCGCTTTGTTTTCTTAAATTAAGGTGGGAAAAGTTGCCTTGTGGACCTGAGAACTAGACAATGCCAAAATCAATTTATGAACAGGTCAATATTACCTTAAGCACCTACCTGAATGTTACAGCGGAATTCTGAACCAGCAGAGCATATGCTACTTTTCAATGTTGTGTTTCAACATGTAGCTGGCTTTCAAAAAGATTTCAAGTTGCATCTCACAAATCAACACCAGACACCCCAAATTTCCATGCTAGTTTAGTACATTTAAAAGGCTTCTTTCAGTTAAATGAGGCATATTTTAGTTTGGCTCACTAAACATTTCTGAAGACTCAACGCAGCAGTGTATTTTAAAACAAATATTCAGAGCCCTACACAACGGTGTCCAGTATGTTCATGCATTCAGATAACAAATATTTGAACTTTTTCTTGAGATACCTTCCAATTCAGAAGAAGATGGAGAAGGGGATAACAACAATAAGAATATAGCATTTTCTACTTTGAAAAACTGTTTTACCACATAAAATTTTCTGTATGCTATAGGGGAACCTGCTGAGGAGGTAGGGCCAATGCTGCCATTCTATCATAGAAGATAGAAACCTCAAGAGTTTTGTCCAAGGTGTTATTAACTGTTCACCTGAGAACCCAGCCAAGGTTTTCTGACTTTAAACCTATCTTCTTTCTACTATGTTTTATAAACTGAAAAGTCTCATGGGTAATGTTTGAATTGGGCTTTAGAGGCTGATCAGAGAGACAGGATTATAATAATATATGGAGCGTGGACATGGGGTAAGACATGGGAGGAGACAGAATGCTGGTATGGAGAATCTGGATGGTGAAAGGAACCAAGGTGAAAGCAGAAAAGGTACTTCAGGAAAAGTAATGAGAGATCAGTTAGACACAAATAAATGTTTTTAGTAAGGGGGAGGAAAGAGATAAGGCTAGAAAGATAAATTAGAAAAAGTCAGCCAACAGCAGAGGAGGGAGTGGGCCTCGCTTCCTCAGAGGCTGCATGGTCCAGTGCAGAGAATATGGCAAGCCAAGTCCAAATCCAGGCTCTTGTCTACAAGCTATACAACTTTAAGCAAACTGACATTTCCAAAGGCCTATTTTTTTTTTCCATCTAAAATGGACATAACAATACCCTGTCAGAATTGGTATGAGGGTTAAGTGAGATACAGTATGGGAAGTGCTCAGTATACAGTAGATGTTAAGCAAACCTCAGTTCTTTTCTTCTCAAATGGGCCCTGGGGCTGTCCTATGGTTGAAGTTTTTGCCCACCTTTCTCCCACCTATGGTTCCCCCTTCACATCTGGAAGTCTCACTCTGCTGGGGAGAGGATGTGGGCAACTGATGTGGGCAGAATGGAGGGCGGGGGCGGAATGCCCTGAGCTCCGACACAGTGAAGAGTGCAGAACTGGGTGTCACTACCACTCATTGTGTGACCTTGGGCAAATCACTTCCATCTCCCATCTCTGCTTCCTGTTTGTGTAACAGATATAAACACCAACCTTATGATGCAACTGTGATATTAACTAAGTGATGAAAAAGTGTGAGACAGTGTGTGTGTGTGGGGGGGGGACAGGGCTTCATTTTTTACTACACTAATTAATATAAAAATTATGAATTAAATGTTTTCTTATCTCCTGCATCCAGGAGTATATCCATGAAATTCTCAGACAGTAATAGAAAACAATAGGTCCTATTCTTAAAAACAGCCAAAGTGAAAGGGACCGAAGCCAGTCTGTTTGTGGTCTTGAAGAACATCCAGGGGACTTTCAGGTTGTCTTATAACAAAGAGCACTGCAATTTTATGATATTAGTCATAATTTAAAACAACACTGCATACAAAAATCATTCTTGAAGCCCTAAATACCTTTTAAATAACTAAAATAAAAATTGTAAGTAGTTGCCTCACAGCACCAAACTTATAAATCAAAACTAATTAAAATTCAGGGCTATCATGACTTCTCATTTGCACAGTAACTAGTTGGTAAATTAACAGATGGCGTAAAAATTACGCCTTACATCATTTTTTTAATGGGCAAAAAGTATAATAACCAGGGAATACAGAAAATTCAATGTATTTTACAATAAAACAACTGTTTATACCTCTACCCTGAAATTATTTTTGAACCCATGTTTTGGACCTACAGCATAACCAGATACACTTTTTTTAGTGCTGCAGGAAACCCTGGAAACAATCTAGATGGAGGTTTTTAAACGATGATCAGGGTAACCTAAAGGTCTGCAAAGACCCACAGAGGTGGGGGGGGGCAGAGGAATGCGGGATGGGGGACAAGGTGCTCTGGGTCTCTTCAACCTGCCTCCAGCAGCCCCATCCCCTTTCAACTGTCGGAAATGCTGGGGGTTCCACCCGGGAGTGGACTGAACAAAGCATTGCGTGGGGTCCGTGGCCTGGTTCTGCAGGCAGACCCTGGTTTTCTCCTGGTTCTGTCACTGAGTAACTTTGCAAACTCCTAAAATTCCTCATCCATAGACTGAGAATGATAATACTTTTCTTGGGACAATTAATGAAACAACATTCATAGAGTCAGTAGCATAGTGCCTGACACGCAGCCAGCTCTCCATAAATGACACCTACTATTATTGGCCACATTCCTAACCCCAAGAGCCACTCTTATTGTTCTGTCCCCTTCGCTCCACCACCAAAAAAGGGAGAACAGACATGAAAAAGGTCAGGGACATGAGGACACAGTGGGGCCATGGTGCTGAGGGCGGAGCTGTAGAAAGAGAAGCAGAGGTGAAACATTCTTGTTTCCATACAGTGTGCCTTTGAGGGAGGAGGGCTTTCTTTTCCTCTCTCTTGGACCTTCATCTTATTTGAGGTTGCTTCTCACTCTTGGAACTCTATCCACAGATACAGTGAAACATCAGAGCTTGGAAGAAGGCCCAGCTCCCAGGTGCTTTCGGGCCAAACAAGAACAGGGCAGGACCCAGGCCACTGGACCCTAGGGGAAGAGCCCCCCCATCTCACACATGGACCCATCCACTTCTCAGGAAAAAGGAATTACACTGTAGTTTGGGCGGAACTCCCTCACTTGGAAAAGTGGGAAGGAGCATGTCATCTTTGAGGAGACTCTGGGGACCCTGGTGGGGGCAGCTGTCATCAGGAGAGAGATTCAATTCAGAGGTTGTAACCCTGCTCACTTGGCATGGCTACTACACCTGTGCTTCATTGTCTGAAAGTTGTATAGCTGAACCAAATATTAAAAAGAACCTCAGGGTCCGGCACATAATTGGAGCTCAATAAGTATTTGTTAAAAGAATGCATAATTGATGTTGAACACCTGAAAAAGACATGTGTCAAATTCATATACTATAATAGTAAATGTAAACCAACACACGATGTATACAAAGAGATTTTATTAAGTGTTTGTTATTGTTCTGAATAAAAAATTAATTAACTGCCTCATTAAAATACTTTCCAAAAGTGCCTTGTTACCAGTTAAGGTTTCTTTGATGATCCTTGAACTTGCCTGGCTCAACTTGCTAGAGGGAACAGATCTTTGGACAGGAGATTTGAATTTACTCCAGGTTCTACTGTTTGTGAGCAAGTCACTTAATTCGGAGCTTGTTTCCTCCACCGGGCAGGGATTGATAACAGCCACCTTAACCACCTCACAGGAATACTGTAAAAATCATGAGATGTCAGATGTGAAGGCACGTTCTGAACTGAAGTGCAGCCTCACATAAAGTCTGATTATAATGACCCTCTTATCTGCTGCTGTGGCTCTCACCTCCCCTCCTACCTGCAATCTCCTCCAACCGCCCTCTGTCTATTCAAATCTTTCCCTAGTTCAAGGTCCAGCCTCTCCGGAGCTCTCCACCAGACCCTGAACTGGGTCCTTCCTTCCAACTCTGCTTTTGCCCACTGCCCTAAATGGTTCACAACTGTCATTTAATTATCGCTCACACGGAATGGCAGGACAGGGGGTGTTTACAGCTCAGGCAGACCTGCAGGGGATCCCAGCTGTGGCACTTGCTATTTGAGACCTCTGGCAGGCTACCGAGCATCTCTACGTCTCATCTACAAGACTGGGACGATAATGATTCTTACCGATTTGCTCTCAGAATAAATGAGATCATTCCCCGAAAGTACTCAATTCAAGACAGTGCATACAGTAAGCACTCAAACAACTGTACCTGTTATTACTACTGAATCTTGTTCCTTCACTGTGTCCTGAATTTGTCCTATCTCCTCAACTGGATTTTCACCCTTGAGAGCAGAGACCCTGTCCTATACATTTATTTCATTACTCTCAATCCTCTTCCATTCCAGAAACCCCACTTTCGTTCTAGAAAAGTGCTGAGTTCATAGCCTTTTCCCCACAAACATCTGTTGAATTGATTAAAAGGAGTTAAGTAGTTTTTCTCTAAACAGCGCTCAAATCTTCACATTAGTCCATCACAGCCAGCCTGACAAAGTCAGTGTGCACAGGGCAAAGTAACCTCTGCTGGCCCTGTTATCACTGAAAATGTGCGACTCCCAGAGCACACAGCCGAGCTGTTCCCACTGTGGAGCTGCCCCCCCCATACTGGACGCCCTACATAGTCAACAGCCTAAAAATATTGCAGAGAAACAGATTTCCTGTGGGGACTTCTGCCAAATTCTGAAGCACTGTCTTTTCCCAAGACTTGAACTTGAATCATATAGGTGCGGGTAGTGTCAAGGGCAAGACATGTGTGAACACATAAAATCCCGACAATAATGCGAGGGGCATGTTTTAGGCTGCATTATAGGTAAAACAGTTCTTCTGGTGTTTTGTTAAATTTCCTTGGATGTCATAAACCTCACACCATTTTCTACACAGTAATAAGTAATATTATGGATGCACATTGGTGACTTAGAAAACAAACATGATTTAAATCTACGTTTCAGAAGAGTAATCACAAACTAAAAAAATGTCCATTTTATAACATCGTCAACAACGAAACTCTCAATTTTATATGCTACCTGTAACTATTGCCAATTGCCCTAGAAATTATGTTTGTGTAATTACTTGCTCTTCCACTGGAGATTGCAAAGTAAAATGTTTTTTAGGGACCATATCAAACCTTGCCCACAATGAGCAAAAGACTGAGAAGGAACCCAGGCACACTTTCATACTGTTCAGTTTTTTGTCTCTGAATGCCTAAGGCCTTCTTGCCCAATTTGGAAAGCTTATCCCAACCCTGGTCTTTCATTGATGTTCTCTTATTGCCCTGGACTCGAGCTAGGAAAAATAAAAGCAGCAATTTCTGCCCCTTCGAGAGTGTACATTTTACTGAATTTTGAGCACTGGTATCTTCCCATTCTTCATCCTCCACTCCCTCGCAATCAGAATCAACCTACTGTAAAGCATCCTTCCAAGTACTTTTCAAGTACACAGCAGAAAGGAGGGGGGGAGCCTGCTTCACTGCAGAATATTAAACCAAAGACATGATGTTCTACTTTTATGATAAATGTAAATTTTCTACTACTAATAGCAAATTCTTCATTTCAAATGGATAAATCGAGTGGTACCTAGATACAGAATTCCAACCAATCGAGTTTAGGGAACATTTTCCGTTCCCTAGAATTCCAACTGATTAAAGAACTGGGAAGAGCAAAATCCGAGAATATTCTCCTTCTGGGTCATACCATTTCACTTGACTATTATTAACCCTTTGGGTTTTAGTTTTCTTAACAATAAACAGGTATTGAGAGCAATGCTGGCCTCAGTAATATTCTCTCCCTCAATGGGAAGATCCATGTACCTTCAATGATCGCTTGTGTGAGAAATGCTATGTTCCTCCTATTTTCTATTAATTTCTGTTTGACTTCTTAGTCATCTGCCACCCACACTTTCTCTTCCTCAAAGCAAACAGAAATCCTGGTGACAGACCACTACATGCATCTGGCTTTCACATTGTTTTAATTTGTAGCAATACACACCTGGGCCTGAGCAGCAATCTGCTTCCTGAATCCCCGTCAAATCTCCCCAGGGAGATGGCAATTCTAGCCCTTGCTTTTAATCACTCTTGCCCAGACTTTCTCCCCTTCTCTACTTCCTTGTTGTACAACATCCAGCCTTCCTCCTACTACCAGCAGTGGAGAGGCATCCAAGATGGGCAAGGTTATAGCCAAATGCCACCATTTACTCTCCACTATGATTTTATGAGTCCTTCACTCCTAGAGGCAAAATCCTAATTTTGGGATGATGGTCTTCAGATAACCAACTGCACATGTAAGGTACCAGAAACTACACATAAGAAGAGTAGCAACATTTTCGGGCTATCTATTCATTCACCTTGCAGCTACATTTGTCAGAAGGTCTCAAAGACTCTGCTTTTGCTCTGTGTCCCTGAGCTGAGCTAGGAATGAGGACAGTGAGAGCAAAGCATGGCTAGTCTCTGACCCCAAATGTTGGCATGAAATGAACACAAAGCCAGAAAAACGAGGAGCTGTGCTGTGATAACTGATACTAACTATCAAGAGGGGGTTAAGCAGACAATCACACTTTTATTTTCCTTATGCTTTTTGACTGTAGATTTAATTTAATTTTGTCATGGCAGGATTAGCAACCGGGCCACAAAGGTGAAGGGACATAATAATAAGACAGCGTATTAATCCTCTATCCCACCCAAGGCAGAGAGGTAAAACCAAACAAATAGCAGCTTCCTGGAAATTGAATTTCTGTTATCCAGATGTCAAAGATGTAATACCCCAATTACACAAACTATTGCCAGTGAAGCGTGCCAGCGAATATGCAATGTAAATGGGGTGAGCACAGAGCGACAAAACTGCACCGTCAGCATCTGGCTCTGGGAGTGAGTGATAATTAGCACTGTGTGTAGACACTAATAAACATTTATGTCTGAAATTACAACTTTTACCAATGTTAATAGGAATATATTGGCAATCTGTAAAATAAAAGGTCTTGAAAAGAATGTCATACACTAAGCAATGGCAGACACTTCCCTCTCCAGCACAATCTCCCCCCCACCTCCCCGCCTAATTGCAAATGGCCACATTGGTTTGCCGAGAAATTAACTGACATAGGAACCTACCTAAAAAAATGGGGTGTGTCTCTTTGGCCTCCCCATTGACATCATTGCTGAATTCTGACAGCTTATATATCTCATGGTGATAATCTGGGATGAGAAAACAACCAAAAATTAGAATTCTAATGACCTGCACTATATGCATAAGCAATGAAAACTAGAGTCTCATTCTATACAGTATGGATAACCTGTAGTTTAATTTATAAATGTAATTTTCCAGAACTCGATCAATCACAGAATTTGTAGTTACTAATAACCCCTAAAACTTTGCTTGCTCTGAAGTACACAAACTTGAAATATTACTTTGACTTTAGAAACAGTTTTGCTTGACCACATGGTTTTCACAGGAAATTTGGCCACAGATGCCAATTATTGGGCTTCTTTTCTTTCAGATGACAAGGATATTTATAAGGAAAAGAAAACCTTGCCCAATCATAGGCCAAGGGAGGATTCCAAATATATCTCTACAACCAGTTTTCAAGAGCATATGAATAATATATGCTTTAGAGTTACCTGGAATGCTTAGTTTACCTAGAAAAATCCCCTCATTTACACTGCAAAATACTGACTTATTATTTCACATATAGTATAATTAGGATAAGAAAGATTCCCATCTTTCACATGTGAGTCTTCTGCATTCAGCTACTGTACTTTAATATGCAATAGTTTATTTTCTAAAAAGCACCTACAGAGCAGAGAGAAGAATCAGACCCATAATTTAGGGGGGAAAAGAAGAAGAAAAACTTGCCATGTCAGTCAAACTTCAAAATACAATATTTTACAAGCTTCTCTACAGAGGCTACTGGGCTTTGGCAATCTGTTTCTAAAAAATAGGATGGCCTAGGAAAGTAAATAGAAGTTCCTTCTTAAAAGTAAATAGAAGTTCCTTCTTAACAGCTACTCCTTTTTTTTTTTTTTTGCGGGGGTTGGGGGGCTTGGACCTCACAAAACAAGATCTATAGAAGTACTCTCACTTTGAAGATAAAGTAGTAAGTTCCCTGAGGTCACAAATAAGAAAGCAGCCTACATTCCTGAATGAATCAGATAGACAAACAGGCCAGTCACACAAGGAGAGATTTTTGAACTAAATGACTGAGTGGGGGGAAATGTACATAGAAAGAGGAAAGAGCCAAATATTTTGAATTCATAAAATTACTTCAGACCTCTTTCATTAAACAGTGTCAAACTAAAGCAGAGGAAACATAGGAGCAGATCTTCAAATTGTCTGTAAGAAAACTATTTTCAGACCAACTGAAAGCAGGCTTTATTGACTCTGCATCATAGTTAGCTTAGCTTAGCATGAAAATATCTATTACTTGCAATTGCCCTCTAATTTTCATCAGTTTATATGTGACTTCTCCAGGTTGTTAAGACAATTGCCTTGCTCTCTACTCTGATGTTAAAGCAACCAAGGAAAAATGGACAGGTTCTGTGGTGTGGTTTTGACCTCAAGTTGATTCGAAGGTAAACTCAATATTAGGACTTGTGACACTGCCATGAAAAAAAGTCACCTGTCTCTCATTTAAAGCGACACAGTGCGTTTCCACAGACATTTTCCATCTGTTCTTACCTTAAGTTCTGGCCGTTTTTTAAAAAAGTCAAATCGGGAAAATAAAGACTCTAACAAGTAACTGCACACAAAACGTTCAACTGATGACACTATTCAACTTTCCCCTCCCCTGACGGAATCATCCCAAGCCCAGAGACTCTGGTGTACACCTGTTAAATCGTCAGGAACTGGCTAGATTTTTTTTTTTTTTTAATGATACTTAACTGGTAAGTGATCTATTCTAAGACACCGCTGCAACCCAAACAACGCATCTAGAAAAGATTTCGGATATCAACAATTCTTGCATGGGCTTGCACGGCTCATGAGCTTCTTTCTCGTTCTTAAAAGAACCACTATCACTCTTTTCCTTCTCTTTGGGGGAAAAAAATCCCCAAGCCCATAACCATTGGTCGGGATCGGTGTCCGCACGGCCTGATGGAAAAGCAGTTCTCCCCCAGCCCCCAACCTGGCCTCAGGAGTGGAATACCAAAGAGGGCTCTCGGCTCCCCAAGTGTCATTGTTTGCTAATTTCCTTAGTGTCCTCCGACTTGTTTACGCGGAATAACAACCGCCTGCCTCTCCCCCGTACAACTTTGCTCGCCTCCCGGCGAGTGCAGCCGCGGCACCCCTCGGGAGGGAACTCGGGGTCCCGGAGCCCGGAACGGGGCGCGGGCCGCGCGCGGAGCTGTTTACGCGGCGCCACGTCCTTGCCCGCCGCCTTCACGCCCGGCCCGGCGCCGCTTACCTCCGCTCACCAGTTTGAAGCTCTGGGATTTCCTGCTCCTTTTCCTCTCGGAGAACTCCATGGTGCTGTAGGCAGGGCTGCGGCCGGGGGCGGCTGAGGCGGCGGTGGCGGTGGCTCGGGCTCTTGTCACCCGGCAGCGGGAGCGCCGGGACCAAGGTCCGTCTGTGGAATCCGCAGGGGGGAGGCCAAGGGAAGGGAAGAACCACCTCGAACCCTCTCGGGGGCTGCGGCGCGCCGAGCACGGCAGGAGGCGCCTTCCCGGGAGAAGTTGCCCCCTCCCGGCCGCCCCCTGGGTCCCTTCCACAAGCCCCCCGACCCTGGCTCCTTCCCGGCTTCTGGGAAAACCCGGCCGGAGCCGAACTTTCCGTTGGGGAGCGAGTTGGGGGCGGGGAGGGCGGGCCGGGGCGACGGGCGCCCCGGGATGTCGCCGCTGGCCGGCCTGGGCGCAGCTCCGGACTCGGCGGTGGCAGCAGCGAGCGCGGCCCTGGGGACGCGGCGGTCGGGCAGCGGGCGGGTTGAAGAAGGCGGCGGCGGCGACGGGGTGCGAGCCGGGTCGGGGCGCTGACCGCCCCCGCGGGAGGAGGGGCGCCGGGAGGAGGCGGCGCCGCCGGGACCCCGGGGCCACCTGCTGGCGGAGCGCAGCCGCGGCCATCCCCGGGGCCCGGGCCGCCGCCACCCACTAACCTGGCGGCGCGCGCGCCCCGAGGACGAGCCGGAGGCCGCAGCGCCCTCGTTCGGCCTGGCCGGCCTTCCCCCGGGGGTCCTTAGGCCGGCGCCTCGGGGGTCGAGGAGTGGCGGCGCTGCAGCTCGTTGGCCTCTAGGCACTCCCTGGGGCGGATCTTGTTATAAATAGTCCTGAGTGTCGGGGACCCTCCTGGCCAGTCCCTCCTTGCCTTGAGATCCAGGATGTCCAAGGGCCAGAGTCACTGGTTTTAGGCAAGTTTTAGGAAAAACAAATGCCCAAAACTTACCCATCTGCGCTCTTCAAGGAAACGAAGAGATTTTAGAATTTCTTGGTGAGATGGCTATAGTCAGAGTGAACTTCAATTCTTCACCCCAATACAAGGAGGGAGGGAGGAAGTTTCGGAGTTACATTTAAGGCGAGAACTTGGAATGTGGGACTTGGAGCGGGTGGAAGGATGAGGGGTGCAACGGCTGGGTGCTTGATTGCTCTGACTCTTAGAGAAGAAATGGACAAGGCAGGTGCAGGGGACTCAGCCACTTGATGCAATAATGCCAAAACCATTGATATAAACGGCACCCCATTCCTTTCTCACAACATCTTTAAGGTAGGAATGGAAAGGAAATTTACGACACCTGGGAATGGCTGTAAAGCAGGATCTGACATGCTTTAAAGTACCTGGCCAAACTGATCATTTCTAGACCCATTTCTAGAGAGTAAAGAGGTAGACAAATCCAGCACTGTGGCAAATTCAGGTGGCCCCAAAAGAGGATATAGAAATAAGAGAGGGGTATGCTGATAAATGTAGTAAGTTCTACTGCGAGTCTCACTCAAATAAGGACACAGCCACTCAGGGATTACTAAACAGGGATATTCAGAGTAGGACAACTGGGAGGAAGGGGGACGGAGGAGGCAACCAGCATAAACATACACATGCTGGGAAGCAAAACCAAGGAACAAGGTAGCCAACCAAGTAGTGGAAGGAGGGCCTGGTACACATCCTGAGGTCTTAGGTATTATGCAGCAAGCAGGAATGCAATTATACGTAGCCAAGGTGAGGCGTAACTGATCGTTTCAATAAATCAAACCCTAAAACAAGAAGTTCTTAACTTTTTTGGTCACTGTCTCCTTGGAGATTATATTCAAAGCTCAGGTCCCTTTCCTCAGAAAGTATTTATAGGACAAACAAAATTTTGTATAGATTTCTTGGAGTTCTTAGACCCCTTGGAGTTCCAAAAGGGGGCAGAAGGGAAATTAAAGTGAGCACAGGGATTAAGTCAGTTGCCCTATCGGGTTCTCTTCCATTTCCCTCCTACCCCCCTTTTCTTTCTTTAAAACCAGGCAGTTAAAAACTCAAAGAGGTTTTGAATGTTTCTAAAGAAACGTAGGATTTTGTTCCCCAGGCTAGGACCCTTTCCTTTTTCCTTTTGTAATGTTTTAAAAAATATTATTCCAGAAGGCACAAGGTTGAATACTATACTGACTGAGGAACATTTAGGATCATTCATGTCTTGGAGCGTAAATGAGATTTCATTATGCTTAAGCTATGATGAAATGATTGAAGGTGCATACCCAGAAGCAAATCCGTAGGGGAGATATTAACAACTTAGCATTTTCAGTTCAAGTAGGACTACAAATTCCGTTTACTGAAGAAATATTTTTGATATAGTTAAGAAACTGTTTTAAACTACTAATGTTTTAAAGTGATAATCATTTTCCTTGAATCTTTTTTCTGGCTCTCTAAAGATGGTCTATGAGCCAGCTGGTCTCTAGAGGCCATAGGTCAGGTGTGTCCTATGGACAATAGAGAAAATCAACGGATGTTTATTCTCTGTATTGCACAAATCACATCACCTTCACATAACAAAAATGTATTATATATTTATAATAAGCATTAAGTAAATATTTTGATATTTAATAAAAAGAGATTGCTTTAAGTGGTAGGTATCTGTGTTAGTTACTTAAAGTTGCCATAACAAAACACAATAGACTGTGTGGGTTAAACAATAGAAATTTATTTTCTCATGGTTCTGAAGGCTAGAAGTCCCAGATCAAGCTCTGGCAGTATCAGTTTCTGATGAGGGCTCCCTCCTTGTCTTGTAGACAGCCACGTTCTGGCATTGTCTTCACATGGCAAAAAGAAAGGAAAAGAGAGTTATGACCTCTTTATTTTATAAAAACACTAATCCCATTATCAGTGTCCCATTCTCAGGATCTCATCTATACCTAATTCCCTCCCAATGGTCCCATTTCTAAAAACCATCATATTGGGTATTAGGGTTTCACAATGAATTTTGGGTAGACACAATTCAGTCTATATGAGTATTGTTTTTGGTTAATTGAATATAGTTTTTGTGTTGAGGTTTCTTGGGAAGTCCTATAGGAGATATACTAAGGTCATTTCTCTGCCTCTATACTTCAAAGCCCTCAAAAGTTTTAGAACTGCAAATTTACATGTTATTGAATACTCATGTGAATATATATGTCAAATATTCTGTGACCTCATATAAGCCATATTTCTTATCATATGACCATTCTAAAACTCAGCTTGTTAACATAAAAATTTAATGTAGGTTTTAATCTTGGATGGCAACAGGTAATTTGGCAGAAAGTATTAGGTAATCTTAACCTTAATTCTTAAAACTCTCTTTCTGAAAACTATCTGGAAAGAAATAGCATTATGAAAATTTCCACCTTTATTTAGAGATTTGCTGTCTAGTAGAAATATAATCCAAGCCATATGTGGAATTTAAAGTTTTCTATTAGCCACATTAAAATAGAGTAAATATAAACAGGTTAAATTCATTTTAACAATATATCTTACTTAACCCAGTATATTTAAACTATTACCATTTTGACATGCAATTGATATAAAAATATTAATGAGATATTTTACATTCTCTTTTTTTGTTACAGGGGTTTGAAAATGGTGTGTATTTTATATTTAGAAGACACATCAATTCAGATTGGCTGTGTTTCAAGTGCTTAATAACCACATGTGGCTGGTGACTACCACATTGGACAGCTCAGATTTAGAGGACTTCTGTGATCTGAACCGTGCTGTGTACATAGATTTGACTACAGCCAAATTATTGTTTAATTGTTTTTTCAATAACTCTGAAAACAAAGAAGATAAACTATTCAGTATTATTGGGCTTGAGGCAGATTATAAATCTTTGACTGGAGTCTCTAGAATTGAAAATCCTATCACTAAGTAGATTCTAGTATCCTTCAGGAAGAGTTCATAGTATAAGAATTAAAGTTTTATGACAATTGTCCATCATAAGGGTCATGGAAAGAATAGGCAGCCTTACTTTAGCTCCAGTTTATCAATTTGTTGCTGGCCTAACTCATGTTCCCACTTTCATTTACCTTACGGGTTTTAGTGTTTGTATTTTAAAAGAAATGAAGTAGTATTTATGAGGATACTTAAGTGAAAATGAGCTCTTGGAATGCTCCACAAATAATACTACCACATATTTATATTTATAGTTTGTAATTATATTTATATGGGGCTATTCTTAAAGGAACACAAAGATATTTATACATTACCTAATACATTTAATTGCTATATGTGTGGTAGATACTAATATTCCAAATTTGTACATGAGGAAAATCAGTTTTCAAAAGGTGATTTTCTAGTGAAACTCGAATGGCATGCTTGTTTCTTCACTACCTTAAATATGATGCATTAGAATACCTTTTTGTCCTTTCTTTAACATAAAATTGTAATGTTCTTTTTTATTTAGATCTGACATATATAGTAGAGAACAGAAATCTTAAGTATACAGCCCAATTTCTTTTACTTATGTGCATATCCATGTAACCCCTTACCCCTAAGAAGGGGAACATTTCCAGTAGGCTATCCATCATAGCTTGGTTTTGCCTATTCTTGAATTTCATACAAATGGAATCATACAGTGTGTACTATTTTTGTGTCAGGCTTCCTTTGCTCAACATTATGTCTGAGAGACTCATTCATATTGTTAGGTATAATAGTAGTTCATTTTTTTCATTTTGGTCTATTATTTTATTATAGAAATAGGCCATAGACTTTCATTCATTCTTTTGGTGGATATTCTTGTGCATTTTAGTTCATTTCTTTTGGTGGATATATACTCACTTAATCTTGTGTGTATATTCATGACTGGAATTTCTGAATTATAGCATATATATATGTGTGTGTTTAGCTTTAGTAGATAGATACTGTGAAAGAGTTTTCTTAAGTAGTTATGCCAATTTGTGCTCCCACCCCCACCCCAAGGCTGGGATTCAGTCCTCTTCAGAGAAGCTGTGGCTACCAGGGGGACACACAGCCTGCTGGTAGCAAAAGACTTTCCAGAAATGGGATCAGAACTGGTCTGCAGAAGCAGCAACCAGTGAGGAGAATGTGGCCCAAGGTGCAGCTGGGACACTACCAGGCTGGCCTCTGGGCTCCCACACAGAACAAAGACAGTGGAGAGTCAGAACCTGTAAGGGAGGGCCTTCAGTGGGATTCAGCCTTGCAGTGTCCCTCTGGTACCCTCTGTTGACATAGCCTAACATCCGGCCAGCTCCAGTTTATCAAAGGCAAAGAGGGATGATGGGTTTGGAGCTGAGAGACAATATACATTGATAACTAAGTGATTTTATTCCCTTATACCTAATGTTCTTTATCATAAAACTGGGGATCATAACTGTACTCCCCCCATGGAATTATATTAAAAAGCAAATGAACGAATGAATGAATGAATGCTTAGACTAGCATGGTCAGCTATGCCAATTGGCTCTTATTTATTGACTCACACCAGGCTGGTGTCAGAAGCTGAAATCGACAGAAAATTGAGACACTGCCTCAGCCCTCATGGAGCTTCATCATTAACACCTTTAATTAGGTGGTCAGATTTGAGATGCTTCCTAGTCTATATTATGGGTTTATTAACCCTAGTCTTTAAGGGTTAATGTTATGTCAAAGCCTGTCTTTAGAAATTTAAAGAACTTGGAACTGACTGACAGCGTCAGAGGGGAGGGGAGAGTGGGGACTGGATGAAAGAAGGTGAAGGGATTAGCCAAAGAACATATATGCATAACCCACAACAGTATGGTGATGGCCAGAGGGAAGGGGATCTGAGGGCTGGGTGGAGGTGGGCAAAGGAGGAAAAAATGGGGACAACTGTAACAGTGTAAACAACAAAAAAATAAAGTTAAAAAACAGTTCAAAAAGAAATGTAAAGGACTTGTAGTAGTATAACCATTTGGAGTGGGGAGGTTTAGCTCTTTTTAGCAGAGAAATATGCATGATATCTTTCTGTTTGAATTTTTATTTTTTTTTTGTCTGAGTCTTTAAAAAAGATTTTATGTATTTATTTTTAGGGAGAAGGGAAAGAAGGGAGAAAGAGAGGGAGGGAAATCAATGTGTGGTTGTCTCTTGCACGCCCCCTACTGGGGACCTGGCCCACAACTCAGGCATTTGCCCTGACCAGGAATCAAATCTGACCAGAAATCAAAACTGGTTCTCAGGCCAGCACTCAGTCCACTGAGCCATGGCAGCCAGGGCTGTTTGAGTCTTTGAATAGAGAAATTAGTACCAAATAAGTTAATTCCTTCAGTGTTTATTAACTACCTACTGTGGGTCAAGCAGTGTTCTAGGTCCTGAGGATACTGAACAGAAAAAGATAGAACATTGCTGTCCTCATGGAGCTTGGATGCTAGGTGGGGGATACAGACAATAAACAAAATGAGTGAATGTATGATATAAATGGTCAATACTATGGAGGAAAATAAAACTTGGAATGAGGATAACTTGACTTTTTCTCGTCTCATTCCTTAAAAAGCAGTGTGTGTGTGTCTGTGTGTGTGTGTTGGTGCCCATTCCATGTGTATTCCTGTGGAAATCAGAAACCAGAATCCCAGGAGAGCCTGTGCTGGGCACATTTGCCTTTGCAGATACAGATTTTGGTTAAATTTGAGGTAGGTTCTCCTTTTTAAAATCTTCCCTTTATACTACGAACATGTTCGCTTCTTCAGTCAATTCAGATTCATTGTAACAAGCTGCACATATACTCAGGGGGTGGTAAAGCCCTTTCCAGATTGGCAATAGTCTTAATTCTCTCCAGTGCTAGATGGGTGGGGATTATGTCTGGTGAGTTGTTAAACCCAGTCTTTTTCACTGGTATGTCTGAATATCACCATCTTAAGTCTGAGGAGGACCTCTGTGTTAAATTCTCTTTTTAAATTTTTTCCTCTTTTACATATTCATGGAACTGGCTGATCTCCAAACTATGACATAAAAGAAGTCTTAAACTAATCTCTTTCATTTAATTCACTCATTCCAAAGACTTTAGAAACAGGTCTGAAAATTATAGGAACCACAAATTTAAAAAGTGTTAGTTTGATATGTCTGAAATTAAAGGTTTAATTTATTCACCACAGAATGTCTTTACACCTCGCTGTTTTCTGTAATTTATACCATATACTGTCTACTCAAGTGAATGTGTGAAGCATGGTTAAATTATGCCTATGAAGGAATATGAAAACTTTCTACAATATAGTGACAGGAAAAGGGGTTAACCCAGATTAATGGGACAAAATTCAAATAAGAGAAGTTGAAATAGAAGTTTCAGAAAAACTGACAGATATCTAAGATGTGTGTAACTGGAATAAGCTCTTCAGAAAAGACTTTAAAACATGTAGAGGAAGTTTACTGGAAAAGGATTAGACAAAGTTACAGAAAATATTTTCATAGGGAACACATACTGGTACATGTGGCCTAAAATGTAGGCTAGGTAATATAATAGGCTTTTATGTATCTCATATCTTCAGCTTTCAGTCTTTGCTTAATCATGTCAAAGAAGGTTTGGGATAAAGATCAAATGCACAATTTTATAGAAAAGAGAGATGGATTTTGTCAAAATGATTTCACTTGTTCCTTTGGCTAATGTGTATCATATGCTGACAGGACTTCCATTCATTTTATCATGCCTAATTTAAGGCTGGTGAGGGGGCCCAAAGTGATGGCCTGGAACCTCCAGTCTGTTGCACACTTCCCTGACCTGCACTTCAGTCTCATTCTAAAGAGGTCTACTGAGAACTATAAAGGCAGGGTGGGCCCTATGTCATTCAGTTTCTTTGATTTGGGTGATTAATGATGCAATACTACTTAGTGTTCTTAAATATTAGCGTTTAATTTGGAGATTGCATTCATTTTTAAAAAAAGATTTTGTTTATTTTTAGAGAGAGGGGAAGGGAGGGAGAAAGAGAGAGACAGAAACATCAATGTGTGGTTGCCTCTTATGTGCCCCCAACCAGGGACTTGGCCCACAGCCCCTGGGGCTGTGCATACACCCTGACCAGGAATCGATCTGGTGACCCTTTGGTTTGCAGTCTGATGCTCAATCCACTGAGCCACACCAACTAGGGCTGGAGATTGCATTCATTAATTCACGGAAACTCCTATCTATGTGCAAAGTACTTGCTTCTAGGTTGTAGACCCTGTATGCAACAGATCTGAGATGCTGCTCCTGCCTTCAATGAATGTACACTTTGGTTAGCTGCTAAAATGAGAAACAGCTGTTGTCTTCACATGGGCCATCACTTCTAAAACATTAAATGACAAATGGAAGGTGGAATACAGGTAGGTGAGTATGTGGAGGAGAGAGGAAGGGTTGTTGAGGAGGGGTTGTTTAGGAGGAAGTTGCCAGGTTGGCTGGTATAGGTTTATTTCCATCTATGATGTTCAGTGGACTTTTTACTTTTGTATTAGTGTTTCCAGAGAAACAGAACTAATAGAGATTTAGATATAGATATGTAGATATAGACATAGATATAGATAAAGATTTATTTGAGGAATTGTCTCATGTGATTACAGAGGCTGAGAAGTCCACCATCTACAGTCTGCAAGCTGGAGACCCAGGAAAGCTGGTGGTATAATCCAGTCTGAATTGGAAGGCCTGAGAACCAAGGGAGATGACAGTGTCAGTCTCAGTCCAAGGGCAGAAGACCAATGTCCCAGCTCTAACAGGCAGGTGGGAAGCAAAGGGTTTGGTCCTTCCTCTGCCATTTTGTTCTGTTCAGGCCTTCATTGGGTTGGATGATATCCACAATGGGGAGGGTCACCTACTGAGTCCACTGATTCACTGCTAATCTCGTCTGGAAACACCATCACTGACACACCCAGAAATAACATATAATTTGGTTGCCCCATAGCTAGTCAACTTGATACATCACAACTCTGATGTCCCATTTTAGCAGAATAACATTCCTTTCAAACATAGAGTTCAAGGTGGGAAGTAATTTTTGGTCTCCTTCAGAAGAGGCATAAGCAGGACAGTCTTATCTGTCCTTATCTGTCCTTTTAGTACTTTAACTGACATAGTTTATAATTACATAACAAGTAAAATGTAAATATATTCCAGATGTTTAGAATAATGAGGTAGTCCTCTGAAGTGACACCACAATGCAGTTATTTCAGTCTCTGAAGAATTAGACTGAGATTCCTATTTTTCTTTTTTTATGAGATTGATCAGGATTGAAGATGATAAAGAATTATCTCTTCAAATTTTCACTTTTCTACTCAATCTTTATTCATGTTTTTCAAGAAAAAAATCATGAGTTTTTAAATTAATCAATTAATTTTAAAATTATAGTGACACAATATTATATTAGTATCAGGTGTACAATATAGTGATTAGACATTTATATACCTTACAAAATGATCATCACAATAAATCTCATAACCATCTATCACTGTATAAAGTGATTGCGATATTATTGACTATCCTTCCTATGCTGAACATTAATTACATCCCATGCCTTTTTTTGAGGGTGGGGGTAGGGGACCATTTTGGTTGCTGCCTACCCTCACCATTTTTAAGTTTTCCAGGTAGTGTAGTTACATTTCATTGTGGTATCTTTGATCTATATATTTTTTTCAATTTGGCAATGTACAATTCCTTCAGCATTTTAAACACTCCTATAAACATTTTGCTTTGAAATTCCCAACTTTATTTCCAGGAACTAAAGCATTCTTTGAGCTCATTTATAAAGGGTGTGCTGACAAGTAAATTTTCATATGGCTAGAGAACCATAGACTCTTCAAGGAGATGTTGACTTGGTCTCCAGCTATAGTAAACCAATAGAGCATTTTTGCTACTTAAGCATCTTAATGCTTCAGACTGCTTCTGTCTCATATCGCAGTTTCAGAATCTGCATGTTTTATTTTTTGGTGTTTTAGGTAAATTGTCTGTGAGTAACTCCACAGGCAGTATATACATAAGAATTTCCATTTTTTAGAAAGATTTTATTTATTTATTTTTAGATAGAGGGGAAGGGAAGGAGAAAGAGAGGGAGAGAAACATCAATGTGTGGTTGCCTCTCACGTGGCCCCCACTGGGGACCTGGCCCACAACCCAGGCATGTAACCTGACTGGGAATTGAACTGGCGACCCTTTGGTTCTCAGCCCGCACTCAATCACTGAGCTACACCAGCCAGGGCAAGAATTTCCATTTTTAAGCCTAAGGTATTCACTGCTGGTTGGTAATCCTCTCACTGATTGTTGTAAATTACCGTTACCAGATCTAGGTGGAAAAATCAAACAGGAAGACTCAGTTAAAATTGAATTTCACAGAAAGAATGAATGCTTTCTAAAAGAAAAATGTTAGTACATCCCATCAATATTGGGTATATACTTATACTAAGAAATTATTCATTCATTTTAAAGTATATTTTATTGATTATGATATTACAGTTGTCATATTTTTTCTCTGCTTTATTCTCCTCCACCCTGCACCACCCTCCCTCCAGCATTCCCCTGCTCTTAGTTCATGTCATGGGTTGTACATATTAAGTTCTTTGGCTTCTCCATTTCCTATACTATTCTAAGCCTCTCCCTGTCTATTTTGTACCTACTAATTATGCTTCTTATTCCCAGTACCTTTGCCTCTCATTCTCCCGCCTCCCCTTTTCCACTGATAACCCTCCATGTGATCTCCATTTCTGTGATTCTGTTCTTGTTCTAGTTGTTTGCTTAGTTTGTTTTTATTTATTTTTTTTGTTTCAGGTTCAATGAGGATAGCTGTGAGTTTGTTTTCATTTTACTGTTCATAGTTTTTGATCTTCTTTTTCTTAGATAAGTCCCTTTAACATTTCATATAATAAGGGCTTGCTGATGATGAACTCCATTAACTTGACCTTATCTGGGAAGCACTTTATCTGCCCTTCCATTCTAAATGATAGTTTTGCTGAATAGAGTAATTTTGGATGTAGGTCTTTGCCTTTTATGACTTGGAATACTTCTTTCTAGTCCCTTTTTGCATGGAAGGTATCTTTTGAGAAATCAGCTGACAGTCTTATGGGAATTCCTTTGTAGGTAACTCTCTCCTGTCTCTTGCCGCTTTTAAGACTCTCTCCTTATGTTTAATCTTCAGTAACTTAATTATGATATGCATTGGTATGTTTCTTTTTGGATCCAAATTCTTTGGGACTCTCTGAGCTTCCTAGACTTGCATGTCTAGTTCTTTCGCCAGATTGGGGAAGTTTTCCTTCATTATTTGTTCATATAAGTTTTCACTTTCTTGCTCTTCCTCTTCTCTTTCTGGCACCCTTATGATTCAGATGTTGGGATATTTAAAGTTGTCCCAGAGGACCCTCAGCTTCTCCTCATTATTTTTTGAATTCTTGTTTCTTTATTCTGTTCCAGTTGGATGTTTATCCAGTTGGATATTCCTTTTGTTTCAAATTGTTGATTTGAGTCCCAGTTTTCTTTACTTCACTGTTGATTCCCTGTATATTTTCCTTTATTTCACTTTGTATAGCCTTCATTTCTTTCTTTATTTTGCTACCATACTTGATAATTTCTGTGAACATCCTGAATACCAGTGTTATGAACTCTGCATCTGATAAGTTGTCTATCTCCTCATTGCTTGGTTCTTTTTCTAGAGTTTTGACTTGTTCTTTCATTTGGGCCATATTTCATTTTAAGGGGCGGAGCCTTAGGTACTAGCCGGGGTGGGGCAACCCACTTTGCTGTGTTTTGGTGCAGTCTGGATGAATATTTCTTCTTTAACTCGTTGGTTGTTGGACTTCCATGCAGTTTGATTTTCTGGCATTTCTGGTTGTGTGTGTGTGTTTTTTTTTTAATTGGTTGTTATCCTTCTTTTGGTTGTACGAGGAAGTGAAGAGTTTCTAGCTGTGCCTCCATCTTGGTCAGCAATACCTCATTCTTTTTTTTTAAAGATTTTATTTATTCACTTTTTAGAGAGAGGGGAAAGGAGGGAGAAAGGAAGGGAGAGATGCATCATTTTACAAGAAATTACATTGATTGGTTGCCTCTTACATGCCCCCAACTGGGGAACCTGGCCTGCAACCCAGGCATGTGCCCTTACTGGGACTCGAACCTGTGACCTTTTAGTTCATAGGTTGGCACTCAATCCACTGAGCCACACTAGCTAGGGCAGAAAGTATTCATTCTTTATGTGAAATTCAAATTTGACTGGGTGTCCTGTATTTTATTTGGCAACCTTATCATAAATGAGAATTTTTGCTCCTGCAGCTTCCCCACCCTCTGATCACTCCAGGTTCAGAGTCCAGAGAGAGAGGACAGGGGTGGGGATACAGGAAGGGATGGTTGACTTTCATTGCCTGGTCCTTTGCAATTTCTGGGGCTTTTAAGTTCCTTCTAGGCCTAGAAAACTGGTACTTAGATATCAGGTAAAAGGAGGGGGACCCCCAGGAATGTGAGCTCCTCATGGGGCTTTACACATCCATTTAAATCAGTACCAGCTTACCCAGACCCCGGCAGGGCTGCAGCAATATACTTGTATATCAGTGACATGTGTTCCCTGAGCTGTTCACCTGGACCCTATGGCTGGGCCATGGTGTACCTCATGACATCCTAACATGTCTGGTTACACTGGTTAACCAGTGTATATCTGGTTAAAATTACCCATCATGTTACTGCTGTTTAGTGAAAAGCATTTCTGCTGTAAGGTGTTGGTGTGACAAGAAAAAAAGTTAATTATTTGAGGATGCACAGCCTGTCCCCCTCCTCACCTTGAACAGGAGAGTCCTGTCTTTACCTGCATTGTGTCCCTGATCCCAGGATTGCACAGGACCAGGTTAATGGGAGAGGTAAGGAAGGAAATGCAGCCAAGGTCAGTCTGATTGATCTCAGAAAGTGAATAGATGACAAAAGAAGGGATTCAGAAGATGAGGGAGGTAGGGCAGAGAAAGGACAAGGTGGTGTGGGGCTGGAAGGGGCCACACGGAGGGGGGTTGGAGGAATATGAGGAAAAGGAAGAGGACCTGGAAGCAGAGTTCCTGCTGCTCCCAGTGAGATATCAGAGAGGAGAAAGAAAATTATTTTCAAGAAGTTTTGCTGTAGCCTGTAAGTTCTGTCCCCTTTTTGACATTTTTTAAAAAATTTTAATTGTTGTTCTTGTACAGATTTCTGCCTTTTACTCCCATCCCAGCCCACCGCTCCAGCCCTTCCCACCTCCCTCCCATTTCCACCCCCCCTCCCAGTTTTTGTCCATGTGTCTTTTATACTTGTTGCTCTAAACCCTTCCCCTTTTCCCCTGTTCCCCTGAAATTCCCTCCACTCTCCCCTCTGGTGACTGTCAGCCTGTTCTCAATTTCAATGTCTTTGGTTATATTTTGCTTGTTTGTTTGTTTTGTTGATTAGGTTCCTGTTAAAAGTGAGATCATATGGTATTTGTCTTTCACCTCCTGGCTTATTTCGCTTAGCATAATGCTCTCCAGTTCCATTCATGCTGTCACAAAGGGTAGGAGCTCCTTCTTTCTTTCTGCTGCATAGAATTCCATTGTGTAAATGTACCGTAGTTTCTTGATCCATTCATTTTCTGATGGGCACCTAGGTTGCTTCCAACACTTGGCTGTTGTAAATTGTGCTGCTATGAACATTGGGGTGCATAGGTTCTTTTGGATTGGTGTTTCAGGGGTCTTAGGATATAATCCTAGCAGTGGAATTGCTGGGCCCTTTTTGACATTTTTTGAGACACTGTAGTTCATATTTATATTTATCTAATGACATAGTTGTTGTCACAGTGATGTTTCCTCTGAATGTGAATTATCCTTAGATACATCTACATACAGCTTAGCTTATGACATCTACGCAAGTTAGGAAGGAGGAAAAGCAGGGCAGTAAGGATCCATTAAATTTTGACCAAATGTTGGACAACAAAACTATAAAACAAGTGTAAAACTAATGTTGTATTCTGTCATTATAACATTTCACAGGAAGAGTGCAAACAGTTATTCGCAACAGGAACATTAAAAAAACCAACACTATTCATGTTTCTGTCACATTATGGATTTTCTTGTTTCCTCTCTTCCCTCATACAGTTAAATATACAGGGATGGGCAAAAGTAGGTTTACAGTTCTGAGTACATGAAACATAGTTTATTTTTGTATTATTATTTATTAATTATTATATTGTTTGTATTACAACTGTAACCCTACTTTTTAGCACCCCTGTATGTGTGACATGAAGTGTGACCATGAGATAAATACATTTTTGTCATGCAAAGTAGAACTTGTACTTCAAATTAATGGAATTTTTTCTTCCCAAGTTATCACAATAGATGCTAAAATCCTTGAATCTATGCATCATTGCATTGTTCAAAAACATTGGGATCTCCTACTTTGGAATTGCCTTCAGAGTTTATGTCAAATTATTTCAGCTATCCCCAGTAATGGAAAATCTTCACCATTAAAGATGCATTTGACTTTTGGAAATAGCCAATTATAATTTGGAACATACTTTGGTGGATAAAGTATGTAATCATAGTAGGTAATACTTTTGGATAAAAACAAGACAGGAAAATTAATGAAACTTTTTATATAGCTCATCAACTGAGGATAATTATAAAAATGCATCATTTGAAGTGATTTTTGAGCAATGGATTCAGTTGAATGAAACTATAGACTTCCAAGAAACTAGTTCAAAATAACTGTTTGTTTAGAACTGTGTTTATTTACTGATTAATTCAATTGACAGCCTCTGAGGACCCACCCGATCTTAGACATTGGCTCTGAGAAAATCAGGATGAAAAGACTTAGTTCTTGTACTCAAAGAACCTCTAATTCCATTGAAAATTGATACATAGATACATAAGTAGAGTATTCATATTTTGTCTGAAGCCTCTGATGGATTTTGTAATTCATAATATTTCACATTTTTTGCAAAGTTATGTGATAGAATTCCAGTTTTTATGGTTGCAGAATCATTACCCCAAAATCCAGTATCTTAAAACAACAAAAACATTAATATTTCTCATACATCTGCATTTTGGGCAGGGATTGGTTGCACCAGCTTGCCTTTACTCCACTTGGTGTGCCTGAATGCAGAGCGCAGGCATCACCTGAAGGCATCACTCAGCCACACATCAGGCATTTGATGCTGGTTGGTGATTGATGCTGGCTGGAGGTTGAGACCTTAGCTGGGGTTGTGGGCCAGAATACCTACAGGTGGCCTCATCATGTGGCCAGGCTTCCCCACCACATGGTGACTGGGTTCCCAGAGCACGCATTTTCAGAGAGAGAAAGAAAAACAGGCATATCACCTTTTATGACTTTGCCTTGAAAGTCGTAAAAAGTCATTAAAAACCAGTGTCATTCCACTGCTTTTAATCATCAAGGCAATTATAAAATCATTCCAGTTTCAAGAGGGACATAGATCCCCATCTCTTGATGAGTAATAAAAATTCTAGAAGTTGTGGGGCTGGAAATGGTGCAGTAGCCATTTTTTAAATGGACCACAGGTGCATATGCTACATTTAACATAATATGACCAGTGGGGTCCAAGGTTTCAGTCTGTAATGGAACCCAAATGAACATTCACACAAAGTGGAATAAATTCAAATTATAATAGTTCAGTTCCATTTTTGCTATCAAGTGAATTTCCAAAAATATTTTAGTTTTCATACATTTTTCTGGAATTCAGACTCCAGTTAAGTGATTTTTGGTGTGTAATATAATTTGTACTGATCAAGGCTTTAGTTACCCAACACATATCTGGAAGGAGAGATGGTAGAAGGACTAGGAGAGTAAGAAATCTTTATGGAAAAGGTAACTGAAAAAGGGATTAGTGAGGAAGGACATTCCAAGCCAAAAAAAAAAACAGTGTATGCCAAGGAGTGGAGGGATGAGAGGACACGGAGTATATGGAGAAAAGCAAGAGTTTCAGAATATCTGGAATTTTACATGAGAGAGTGTCAGGGGTCAGATCATGAAAAGCCTTGAATACCACATTATGGAATTTACATTGGATCTTGTAAAGACAATGTGAGTCCAATTAATGATTTTAAGCAGAAGAGGGATGCGATCATACTTGCCCTTCAGAACAATTATTTTGGTGACAGTAAATCAAGGGAGAGAGAATGGGATTCACTTAGGAAGCTCTTCAGTAGGCAGCTAGAATTGATGATTGCCTGAAGTAAGAGTGAGGAAAGAGTGTTCCATTTAGCTGCCATTTCTTTTTGTGCTATTGATTAGAGTAAATCAAGAAAAGCATAATGTGGGGAATGGAACTGAGTTGTCAGATGAACTCTTCTAATTTAATTTTTTATTTGAGTAGTGCATATATCTTCTTCACAGTGTAAAATAGAGCAAGGTGAATAAACACCACATCTTATTATCCCCAGTCTTGTTCCCTAAAGACTCCCACATTTACTCCTTTAAATGGTTTCTTCTGATGTACCTCCAGGAACTAAATAATATATTGCATTTGCTACAAGTAACAGAAAAAACAATTGAAAAATACTTAAATAGTAGCATTTATTCTCATGTAACGAGAGGGTCAGATCGGAGAGGCTTCGGACACCTTGTTTGCCTCCATCTCAGCAGGCTCTTCTCGTGGTCACAAGATTCATGCTTCAGTTCCAAGAGTCACATGAAAAAAAAAATCCAGTTGAAGAAGAGGGGACTGTTCTTCTAAGTCTTTGTTTATTTAGCTTATCAGGAAATAAATCTTCAGAAGCTCTCCAGCTCCCTTCCCTTCCTGTGCTCTTGGCTAATTTGGGTCACATGCCCTGTGTTGGATTATCCATTGTCCACTTGGCATCACCACCGCCCCTCGTAAGGTCTCTTTTGCTTTGAAGGGGAAAAGCCAGGAGCTATATTTGCCAGAATCCCCTGTTATATGGTTCCAGGCTAGAGTGTGTTGATGAGAGGCATGAGCCAGTGTGATGGAAAGATCTTTATTCTCCAGTCACTTGGGGCCAGAATTGTGAGTGGATGCAACACTCCTAGGGATTTCAGGGTGAGTTTTGAGAACAACCTGGTTTGAGTGCTTCAGTTTGAGAAGGTCACTGCTTATTTCTCTGACCATTGCTCCCTTAGGCCTTTTCTCTGGTTAAGCCACCAATTCCCTATTTTAAAACCTTTTATATCCTTATTGTAAAGAGTAGCTTCTGGTTCCCTGACTGATAGATAAGCTTTCCTAGACATACCACTGGTGCAAGGGAAGTGAATTACAACACTGACATGGACTAATCAGGATTTACCCCCAGCAATATGTAGGAGGAGGTGGACATTTGAACAAAATTCCTGTTCTGCCACTACCACCAGTAATAACAAAAATGGGATGGAGAAGGAAGCATGGTTTCAGTATGGACCAAATACTGGGAAATTTGATTTATGGTAATGGTGGTATAGCTTAGTTGGACTAACCTTCCCACAGATACTAATGATAAAGTATGTATGAAAATATTGTAAGTCAACTCTTTGAACACATTTGATGGAGACTAAAAGCAGGCAGAAATCAGAGAGGCATCTACACTTAAAAGATTGCACTACACCATTGTGATTTTCAAGTTTACAATTTTTGTCCAGAGATGCTCACCAATCCACTAGGTGGCTCAGGGTACAGTTTCAGCTTTACTGGTTGGTGGTGTAAAGCATTCAGAGTTCAGAACTAGAAAAGAAGCTGGGAAGTAAGGAGGGGATCTTAGATGGGAAGGAGCTATAGAGGTGGTGAGTTTCCAAATCTGCATATAAACCCTGCTTCAATTCTGGTCTAACCACTGAAACAGGCATCAGTGAGGGAGACACAAGTGCCCAGTGGATAAGTGGGAACTAGAAATGGAAAAAATTAGGCCCTGGCTGGTGTGGCTCAGTGGATTGAGCGCCAGCCTACAAACCAAAGGGTCACTGGTTCTATTCCTAGTCAGGGCACATGCCTGGGTTGTGGGCCAGGTCTTTGGTGGAGGGCGTTCGAGAGGCAGCCACACACTGATGTTTCTCTCCCTCTCTTTCTCTGTTCCCATCTCCTTAAAAATAAATGAATAGAACCTTTAAAAAAATAAGAGAAACTGAAAGAATTGAGCAGAGTTTTCAGCCATAGTTCATGGACAGGGGAGCAGCAAGTAGAAATGAGGGGGGAAATACAAGAGATATGTAGACACCATTATTTAAACACAACCCCTTTACTTTTTATTTTTTAACATATAGCCCCAGTTAACATGCCTGTTTAACATTGTCCTGTGCAAAGAATGTAAAAAATGATTTTTTGCATGAAGCCAAGTAGATTACTGTAAAATAATATTTGTTTTAGTGTTGCTTAAAAATCAGTTCCTCCTCAACAAATATTAGCAAATCAAATCCAACAATGTATAAAAATTGTACAGTACAACCAAATAAAATTTATTGCAGTTATGCAAGGCTGGTTCAACATTTAAAATCAATTAATGTAATCCATCATTTCAGGAGGCTAAAGAAGAAAAGGTCTTATGAATAGATACAAAAATAATATTTTTAGAAAATCCAATACTCATTTATGATAAAGTCTCTCAACAAAGTAGGAATAGAGGGGAACTTTCTCAAATTGATAGAGAATACAGTAGTTCCCCCACCGTATTCATAGTTTCTTTTCACAGTTTCGCTTCCCTTGGTTTCAGTTACCTATGCTCAACCATGTTACAAAATTCCATGTTCTGGCCAGGTGGCATAGTTGGTTGGAGCATTGTCCCATATACCAAAATATTGTGAATTCAGTTCCAGTCAGGGCACATACCTAGGTTATGGGTTCAATCTGCAATCCCTGGTCGGGGTGTGTATGGGAGGCAACCAATCAATGTTGCTCTCTCACATTGATGTTTCTCTCTCAAATCAGTAAGCATTCTCAAATGAGGATTAAATAAGTAAATGAATGAAGTACACAATTCAATGGTCTTTTTTAAAAAAGAAAGAAAATTACAGAAATAAATAATTCATACATTTTAAATTGGGCCCCATTCTGCATGTGTGATGAAATCTTCACTCTCCCACTCCATCTCATCCAGGACATGAATCATCTCTTTGAACAGCATCTCTATACCATACACACTATCACTTACTAGCCATTTTGGTTATCAAATTGACTGTTGCAGTATTGCAGTGCCTATGTTTAAGTTACCCTATTTTACCTAATAATAGCCACAATAACTTTTATTACATTGTGTTATAATTCTGTGTAAGTTATTGTTCATTTCTTACTGTATCTAATTTATAAATTAAACTTTATCATAGGTATGCATATATAGGAAAGAATACAGTATATGTAAGGTTTAGTCCTACCATGGTTTCAGGTTTCGAACATATCCCCCATGGATGGGGGGCATGATTGTATCTATAAAAAAGAACTACAGCTAACACCATACTTAATAGTGAGAAACTAGATGCTTTCCCACTTGATTGGGAATACAGCAAGGATGTCCATTCTTACCACTCCTATCCAACATCATCTGAAAGTCCTAGCTAATGCAATAAGATAAGAAAAAGGAAAAATAGGAATACAGGTTGAGGAGGAAGAAATAGAGCTGCAACACTACCTTTGTTTGCAGGTGACATGATCATATATGTAGAAAATTCCAAGTTATCAACAACAAAAACTCCTGAAACTAACAAATAATTATAGGAAGGTTGCAGGATACTAGGTTAATACACAGAATCAATTACTTTCTTGTTGAACAACAACGGTGTAATTTGAAATTAAAAACAATACCATTTACAGTCACATCAAAAATGAAATACTTGCAGAAAAATGAAACTTGAACACCAACTTACACCATACACAAAAATAAATTCAAGGTGGATAAAAGAGTTAAATATAAGACGTGACACCATTAAAGTCCTAGAGGAGAACATAGGCACGAAAATCTCAGATATTTCACGCAGCAACATTTTTACTGATATGTCCCCTAAAGCGAGGGACATAAAGGAAAGAATAAAC
>PVKU01011228.1:0-45154 GCA_004027475.1 Anoura caudifer | reverse complement strand
CCCCTAGTTTTTGTCTATGTGTCCTTTATACTTGTTCCTGCAAACCCTTCACCCTTTTCCCCTGAAATTCCCTCCCCTCTCCTCTCTGGTCACTGTCAGCCTGTTCTCAATGTCAGTGTCTTTGGTTATATTTTGCTTGTTTGTTTGTTTTGTTGATTAGGTTCCTGTTAAAGAACCTAATCATATGGTATGAGATCATATGGTATTTGTCTTTCACTGCCTGGCTTATTTCGCTTAGCATAATGCTCTCCAGTTCCATCCATGCTGCTGTGAATGATAGGAGCTCCTTCTTTCTTTCTGTTGCATAGAATTCCATTGTGTAAATGTACCATGTTTTTTGATCCATTCATTTACTGATGGGCACCTAGGTTGCTTCCAACACTTGGCTATTGTAAATTGTGCTGCTATAAACATTGGGGTGCATAGGTTCTTTTGGATTGGTGTTTCAGGGTTCTTAGAATATAATCCTAGCAGTGGAATTGCTGGGTCAAAAGGTAGATCCATTTTTAGTTTTCTGAGGAAATTCCATACCGGAAAACAGCACACTGTGACTCTGTTGTGTTTTTGGCCTGGGGAAGACCAGCGCAGCCCACACACGAGCATTGCAAGCGTTCGGGCAGTGGGTCCACGGGGGGCTGTGTCGCGATTTCTGCTGTGGAGAGGGCAGAGCACTTTTATGGTCAGCGGGCTTTTTCAAGGTGAATGATGTGAAAAGGCTAAGTCACATGAGCTTGATTGATGGCACAGGCTTATACCCCAAATTATTTGGGGGTTTTGTTCATGCAGTGTCATTACCAATGGCTCTTCCACTAGGTTTTCCAACATGGGGTGTCACTCAGCGGTGGTGGGAGTGGAGAGGCAGGGGTGCTGTTTGGCCGGAGCCCCCGTGTACCGTGACCTGCATCTAAAGAAAAATCCAAGGAAAAACGTCTACCTGAAGTGAAGTTCCTTCGTTATTCTAAGTATCATTTGCCCTTTAGAGGATGGAAGGATAAACTAATCACTGTGGTTGAGTCGTTTGAAAGATTACGAAGCTGGTATAATTCTTGTGAAAGCTATGTCCCTTTAGAGATACTATATACCCAATAAGATTTTAGAAATTTAATTGAAAAAAATGTTACAATGATTTGAAATGACCATAAGATCATTTGTTGAAAGGTGAAAAAATAGAAAAAAAAACAGAGACCCGTGATTCTTTTCAACAGGAGTGTGTGTGTGTGTGTGTGTGTGTGTGAGTGAGTGCGAGTTGAGGGTAGTAGGGTAGAGGGAATGAATACCTGTTAGCATTTCTTTGAATGTCTCAATACAAGGCCATTGTTAATAAAATTATGGCTACTGCACCAAGCAGAATACATTTGAAATAAATAGCTTCTTAGCCGATATTGCAGAGATTTTCAATACTAACTTGTTTCCATTTCACAGTGTGGACATAATAGGAGAGACACATCGAAAGGTCATTGCTTATGCTGTAGTGACATGTCTTATAATGCCTGGCTGATGATTTTAAAAGGGTGGCTGAATACCTCTGCTGTCTGGGATGGATATTCTCCCAGATGCTGACAAACACACATCTATCTAGATAATGGAGTGGATTCTTTTTTTTTTAAATTGTGTGTTTGTTCACATAAATATAACACACAGAACGTTCAGCTGTGATTCATGAATAAATCCTGAAGATGCATGAGAAGACACAGCATTCAAACTTGATTTTCAACTAAAAGTAAAGAGGTGGGGGTAGAGATTGTTAGATAAGGAAGAATGCTATTTTATTAAATTTTTCGGTTCCATTGGGAAGGTGAGGTTGAACATGGTGGGTAATTTACATGTCTTAGAGTCAAACCTTGCTCACCGAAGCCAGATCATTTTGTCATTTTTGTTGTGACTGTTTTTCTCGTTACCACGCTAGCATCCTGATCTTTGTCATCTGGCTGGTGGGAAGTCCATTCTTCTTGGTCAATTTAAAGAATGAATCCCCATCAAGCACCTAAGGTGCACTTAAGTTTAGTTTGGTAGGATTAAAGAAAAGTGACGGTTCTTTTCCACAGGAAACCAAAGCATTGGAAGAATAGAGTGGGTGTGATTCTTAATTAGAGTTGGCTACATGTGGCACGCCTGCGTGCCACCTTCCTGCCCAGTGTCCCTTGCATGCATTGCTAATCACTCTGGCCTTGCGCTTCCTCTCTCTCTCTCAGCCTGGGTGCTGCTTCTCTTCTCAGCAGGCCACTACCGGTGCATGGAGGATGACATGCTCAGTAAAACTGATTTCCCCTGCGTCCTGTGTTACAGGTGACCCTCTTCTGGGCGCATTCTCACATGGCAGGGGCCTACTGTCAGGCGGAGAAGCCTGGGTGCCTCTGCCCACTGCGTCTTGATACCAGAGTCACCAAAACGCAACGCAGTTGAGCACCGGGTGGAATAACACCGTACTCACCTAGAAAGAGACAGCAAGTTCACGTCAGCAGAGGCTGTGGGTTCCCATGGCCAGCGGGTCCCCCTCGGCAGCCAGTGTAGGACATTTGACCTGTACACGCCCCTCTAGTGCTGCCCAGGACCTTGCTGCTCCCCGCTGTGCGCAGGGAGAGCAGTGGGGTTGGACAGGCAGCATGTGACGTGCACTCGAGCAGAGCGAAGGCGCACACGTTGAATCTGAAACCAGAGACATTCCCACGTGCAGCGAGGGGTCCAGCACAGGCTGCAAGGACTCTGTGTCTCTGTAAGGAAACGTTACAGGTCTGAGGTCCATTTTTATGCGGCCAAGCGGGGGTCGAAAGGCTGCATGGAAGAGAGCGGCCGTCATGGGGCTCCTTCCTCATGACCTAATTATCCCCCGGAGGCCCCGCCTCCTAATTCCATTTCATTGGAGGCTGAGGTTTCAGTGTGTGACTTTTGGGGGAGGCAAATATTCAGTCCGTAATAATGGGTAATTCAGTCTCATTAGGAAGTCTTATTCGTTTACTGGAAAAATGAGGATAAAAATAATCTACCCTCAAAGGAGCTACTGAAATAGCATGAAAGTTCTGAGAAGTTGCAAGGCCAAAGGTGGAAGATACTACCCTCCAGGTGGCTGGATGAGATTTGTATATATGAGCTAAGTGATATTTAATTGCTAATAATATTGTGATGAGTAACAGCTTCTGGTCGGCCAGAAGTTAGTCTTGACACCACATCCTACCAAAAGTGGGAGGTTTCCTCTTCATTCGTTCATTTGTTCATTGATTGATCGATTCATCCATGCAGGAATCCAACAAAGAGCTTCCCTAGTGTACGGGCCGGCACCTGTGCTTTCTGAAGAGACCTCAAACTAGCGGAGGGGAAATGCCTGCGACACCCACTCCTTTGTGTCTCGGAGTCGTCTGTAGCTCTGGGGCCGGTTAGCACCAGCTGTCGATAAACGTGGTGGAGAAACCCTCCATGCTAACACCGTTCGGAGAAGTCCGAAGCTCATGTGCCTCACAGGTCTTCCTGGAAAGAGCGGAAGTTGCTGGGAACACCATGGTGCTGCCCGGCCGGACCGGGCCCGTGCGACTGTGCAGCCCAGAGCGTGCAGCAAGCGCCGTTTTGTGCAGCAGGTGTACCCTGCCCCAGGGGCGGGGGAAGGGTTGTCCTCAGCAGACTGGAAATGTGGCTTCGTAGCATTTTTGGGGACACACGCTAGTTATGCAAGTCTCTTGATAAGTGAGCATTCTGCAAACGACGTTTTCAGAATAGTATATACTAAGTATCTTCAGCGTTTTTGCTGTTAGACCCCTGGCGCTGATGGAATCTTGACCGAAAGACTCAAAATGGCACTGGGATTCACTGTGTGCTCCCGTAGTTAGACCTCAGGATGCAAACATGGCGAGCATATTAAATTATGCCTGGGGAGTTGTAACATTTTATTTGATATTTTCTGATGGAAATGGAGATGAGAGACACAAGATTAAGAAAGGCAGAGAGGAAAAGCCACATGAAAAGAACGTTCGTCTAAAACTGACAAAAACTTCTTGGTTTGCTCTCTCATCAAACAGGATTATGAAACCTGCTTTGCTGTGCAGAACTGTTTTGGGTTACAGATTGGGCAGGAGTTAGAATTCCTTGCAGAGTTAGAAAACGTGAGGTGTGTTCTGTCAGCCCTTACAGTGAGTACTATGAGATGATGTGTTTGTAGTCACAGGAAGTTGCTGGGAATAGGGCTTCCTAACTAACCCTTTCCTCAGTATTCCACTCACCGAACTTGACGCCTGTTAGCCAAGCAGGGTACACAGACCTGTGGCTGGGTGGAGGCTGGGGGTCCTGGGGGTGCTGCGCACCTCCGCCTACCAGCCATGTCGGATGATGGGTGGGCCAGGTTCTTGGCATACCTGTCAGCCAGGTGTCTCAGGGATGCATGTGATTTATGCTTCAGGAACCCTCCCTTGCCTGGGCTCCACCCAAGGTCTTGAACCTAACTTTGAATTCATAGTTGATTTATTTATTTTATTTTAAAAGGTTTTCTGAGTTGTATAAGCTTCAGCCCCCACAACACCCAGTTTCCACCCCTGCGGACAATGCACGCTTGGCACACTACCTGGGAAGTTCTCACTTGCTTGTTCACGCTGGGCTCTCTACGAGCAGTTCCCTCAGTGGCCGCTAGGGGTGTCGGGATCAAAGGTGATGAGCTTCCCTACCCAGGGAGGTTTGGCCCTTTGCTGTTGTAAATAAATAAATGCAGACACACTTACATTAATTAATTAGTGTTTCTGCTCCACCGAGCACTAAACATATCTATGTAGAATTCTAAACCGCAAAACTAATAATCTCTTCAGATCAAGGTTTCGAGAAATAGAATCATAGTACAATACATGTAACATATGTCATTATAAGGTATTTGTTTTTAGGGCTCTCTGAATAAGCCTGCCACTTGCTACCCCTAGTCAAAATAATAAATCCTATGTTTTAACTCCTCCTTACAGAGATGATGCGAATTGAAGGCAGCCTCATGACCCCTGACCTCTGTATGGGGTGTTCAAGGCTTAGAGGTCCCTGATGTTTTAGGGGCCGAGGTCCCATCCCCCCCCTCCCCCCATGCCACTTGATAGGAGGTGCTGAGGGGGCTCAGTGATTTCCAGCAAGTTTTCTCTCTACTCATTGGCTCTCGAGGGAAGTTCCCTTTGTAAAATACACCAGGCGAGTGGAAGTTGTCTTCGCTGTTACCCCACCTCTCATCTCGAGGTCCCCTCACCTCTCTGACGTCTACTTCGTCCAGTTGGCTTCGGCTGAGCCGTGAGATCTTGGAGTTCCTCTCGCAGGCCAACCCTGAGCTGTTTCTTGGATGGTCTGTATAGCATCCGGGGACAAGTGCGGCCCTTTGCCGCCCGGACACACCCGGAGATGGAAAACCCACCGCCTCCATCACTCGCCTTCATCCCCTCGCCTTTGCTCTGGTGTAGGAATGTTCTTCCTGACATTTGGCTGAAACCATCTTCCCTTTCTGTGCGTTCAAACATCTTCCCTCTCTTCCCTCTCTGTTCACTGGCTTCGTGGCTGTTCCCTGCGGACTTCGCCAGCAGTTCTGTCGAGGGGTTCACTCATGATTGAAGTTCTTACTTCTCTGAGGACTTTTCTATCAACAGGAAGAGGTAAAAAAAAAAAAAGTAATATAATTATCCTGTAAGGTCCCCAAAGAATAATTAATAATGACGACATTCCAGGCTCCGGCTTACCAAAGGGATGCTGTTCCTTGCCCGTCAATCACATCTCGGAAGGTGCTCCCTCAGCCCTCTCTGCCTCACAGCCGGGTAGCAGAGAGCCCGGAAGGGACCCCTGGGGCGCCCAGCAGGCAGAGAAGACGGATCCCGGATTGGGACTGACACACCTGCCCAGGGGTGGGGCCTGGGGGAGTGAGACACAGCCTCCCGGGTGGCCCCTGTATTCTCATCCGTAAAACCGAGAGATTCAGCTCCTGTCAATCGCAGAGGCGCCCTCCAGTGGCGAGGTGGCTTTGGCGGAGGCTTAGCTGTTACCCCATAGTGCACATACTTAGGTTTGCAGGGTACAGAATTCCAGTCATCACAACACAGGCAGAGCACTCAGATTTTTGCATATTTGCATGAATTGAACCTTTAAAAACCATAGTGACTATAGCACAGTAACATGGAAAGTTGTGTGTCTTTACATCTCTCAGTAGATGCTAATTCTCATCTCTGGTAAGTGCTTGTTAAGCCATTTCAAGCCATGCTGGTACTGGGTTATTAAGTATCACGGGAGAGCTGCCAAGAGTCGAACGTGAATAAGATGCATATGAGCTACAGTAGTTTGCCTCTGAGCAGTCCGTTAACATGGTCAGCGCTCAGAAGTCTTGCTGTGCACCTTGACTGTGTTCGAGCACTGACGATTAAAAACTAATGATGCACGTGTCGTCCAAACCAATATTTATAATTAATTTGATTTGCGGCACTAAATAATAAACCGGGTCAAAATTTTAACAGGTTATGTGAGCAGTCATTAATGTGCCCCTGTTCTCTGTTGCCTTCTTCATTTTTAGGAGCGTGGTAAATGAGTTTTGAAGGCATGTGCAGCCCAGATAAAGCCCAGTGAATATGATTATTTAGCAGCTTACAGATTACTCTTACAGCCTTTTCCCTCAGCCCATTGAGGTGCTGCGCATTTCCAGAGATGAAAAGAACTCTGGGAACAATTAATTTCTGTGACTTGCGTATTTGTCCACTAGGACAGCGACAGTCCCCGGGAGCCGTGGGTTGTGTCGGAAGGCGGGGACTGATAAAGGCCCACCTTGGGTCGTGTCCCTTCAGGAGGATGCAAAGCAATGGTGATCTATATGGCTCATACGTGAATGAACAGAGCCAAGTGTGAGATGACATATTCGAGTCACACTAGTGACACTCTGTGACACTGGTGTGATGCGAGTGCCCCTGCAGAGTCCTTATTCCATTTTTGGAGCATAAACATCTCTTCCCTACCCCCACCAGCTGATCTTGACAACTCCACAATTATTGATACGTTCCTCTGTGTTGTGGAAAGATCCAGGCGGCTTACGTCATCGTACCCCACAAGGTGCCGGATTCATTTTAGCTGCCGCTCAGTTAATGATCGAATGACTTAAGTGAATTAGCATGAGGCAATTCTGTGGTGCTCTGATTCTGGTGTGCTAGATAAAACCGGAGTGACAGTCCTCTATGGCCCCATTTCCGGTTTCTTTGCCTTAATTCACATTTGTCCTTGTCCAAACATGGACTGCCCGTCTCCCATTCCTGCTTGGCCGGATCACAGCCGTCGTGGCTCAGCTCAGAGCTTTGCTCCCAGCCTAGGCTTTCTGATTGCAGCGGGGGTTGGGGGGTGGGGAGGGTGGAGAATTGGCTTCTTCCTCAGCTCTTGTAGTTACTTTGTAGCTGTTCCGGCGTCTAGATGACCATAATACACATCAGTGTCTTCCGTACTGAATTAAAAAGTCTACGTCAAAAATGGCTTGTGAAGGATAATTACTAGGGTATAGTGGAAACTAACCATCTATTCTTTGTAAGATTTTATTACAAAGATGTAAAACTTGTATATATTTGGAAGAACATCGACTAGTGTTCAAACTATCACCAAGTCTGGCTGCTCAAGTGCCAAGCACAGTAGCCCAAGCCTCCAGAGTGCTTCCCCCTCTAGGAGACCATGTTATCACTTTCCTCTGAGCATGCAAGTGGGCAGCTCTTAGGTCAGATAGCATTCCACAGGGCCTGCAAACGAGTTGAGCAAAACCTGGGGGGGATTGAAAGAGAAAAAAGAAAGACGAGGTTTTGATTTCATAAAGAGCATGAAAATGAGAGTGAGTGCATACCACCTCTCGGCACCTGCTTCCGTGTCCCGAGGCACCTGAGCTGCTCCCGGCTGCCTGGCCCTCCCGCGCCTCCCTCTGCAGCGCTGTGAGGGGTGCCTCGGTGACTGCAGCCTGGGGCGCGTGCGAGCGGAGCTGAGACCGTGGGGCCTGGCCGGCAGTTGCTGTGCACAGCCGCTCTCCCGAGCTTTGTTTACACGATCGGTTATGCGCGTGCGCGCGCGGTAATGAGAACAGCAACGAGCGGTGCCATGGCTGCTCTGTGCTCTGGGTCTACCAGGTGTCCGAGTTCCAGAAGGTAAAACCTCACCTTAGGGAAAATACTTCAGGTTCGCGGAAACTGAGGTTCTCACAGCTAACGTGGTGCGGAGTCAGCAGCCGTCCCAGGCCTGTCTCAGGCCCGCCCTCAGATCTGCCCCTGCCCCTCTCCAGGGCCTCCTCACCCCTGCACCACGCAGCCTGGCTGGGCACGGACTCCTGGGGGCAGGGTCCCGTTCTGTGCATCCTGAGGGCTGAGCGTAGCCTCTGCTTCAGTTGATGAAAATGATTTTTGAAGGAGTGCTCTTCTCTCCCCACCCCTTTGTCATTATAAAATACTTTTTAAAAAAAGACAAGTATAGGGAATAACGTACAGAACACCAATCTGCTAAACGAGTAGTTCTCAGCCAAGGGTGACTTTGCTCCCCCGGGGACAATTGTGCAATAGCTAGAGCGGGGGAGGCGCTCCCCGTGTCCGGAGTGGAAAGGCCCGGCGCGATGACCGCCCCCTCGTGGCCTTTCTCGCCATTAGCAGCGGCGCCAAGGCTGAAACGCTGAGTAACTGATCTCACAAACCACGCACCTTGCAGCCCTCCTGCACTTGACGGCTCCTTTCTTCCTGAGCGAGGGGTTCCTGGTCTTGCTCTCATGTGTCTGCTAGCGACGTGTTTGCTGCTGCGTGTCCGTAAATAAGACAATGGGTCGTTTCACTGTCATCTGTGAGCATCATTCAGCAAGGCTGACTTTTTGCACTTAAAATGATCTTTTTCATATTTATCTATTTTTGTACATCAATGTGGACCTCATCAACTTAAATAGAATGGTGTTCCATTATATGAACACACCACAATTTATTTATCAACCTCCATTTTGGTATTTAAATCGTACCTTTTCCTTTTTAAATCCAGTGATTCAATACATACCCTGATGCATGTGTGTGGACACCAGAGTTCCCCTAGGCTTTGTAGAGAGAGGTTGCATTTCTGGGCTATGCCATGTGAATTTCTACCGACAGCGAATGTGAGTGTCCGTTTCCTCACGTCTTCTCCAGTGATACCGTCAACTGTAATTTTTTAGACAAATTCCTTCTTTAACATTGTAGAGTCTGCTGGGAGTCCTTAATACCTAATCTTAAAAAGATTATTGGTTTCCTTTAGCATTTCATACGGATAGTCATTAATATGACTCATTTCTGTTGCCTTCCATCTATGTTGAGAAGCAAAGTAAATGAATTAATGTGCCTTTTTCCGTAGGGTACACACGATACCTCCTCTCCAACTGCCAGCTACACAGGCATTCCTGAGGCTGAGTGTCCAAGCGCAAGGGAAAAATCCAGGGGTTGCCTTCAGCTCTTCCTGTACCCTTGACCACACCTAGGCATCCCAACCTTAACCTTTTTAAATGCACCCAGTTCTCTTCTCACCGGTAATCACGAAGTCCGGGTCTTCGTCATTTTATGGAATTTCAGCAGCAGCTTCTCACCCCTGGTCTCCTTGCCCCTAGTACTCCTCTCGTCCAGTCGGTTTCCCACTCATAGTACAGAAATAATCTTTCTGAAATCCAACACTGTTGTCCTTAAAACCCTTTACTGGCTGCTCATAACAGAGTTCAGACACCTTGGCCTGGCCTGGCCTGGCACCTGCCTGCTCCTCTGGCTTTCTTGCCAACGACCCCCCCCCCCCCCCCCCGCGCACGCGCACACACACACACACACATACACACAGTTTCTCCTACTTCAAGTCAAATGGAACCACCAGCTTTCCCTGCAAAGCTCAGCTTCCTCCGCCCTTGCATCCACGGCTGTGTGTGCTGTGATGTCCTCAGCCGTGGCTCTGTCTTGCTGCTACCACTCATCCTCCAGTTTCCCGAGGACATGTCTTCTCCGTGAGGATGTCTCCCCTCAGCCTTCTCTCGCACCGGGGAGGGCAAACGTCCCTCATTCTCCTGCACTGACTAGGTCACACCCCGCTGATCACACTCCCTGATTGTTCTCTCTGACACACCTGGTTCCCTCCCTGCAGTGGGAACCCCTTGAGGACAAGGGCTGACTCTCTTTGTCTTCCTGTCTCTGACTCCTTCTTAGCTTTAAAGCATCTGCTGTTCCTCCCGTCACGAGCCCAGCCCTGGGTCCCGAGAGCTGACGTTCTTTGAAGTCTCACGTGAGGGGTGAGAAGATTTCTACAAGAACCAGCCCCCACGATGCTGATCTTCTCCAAATGTCCTACATGTCTTAGATTCACCGTATCATGGAGTGTGTCCCTCCCAGCATATTTTCATTAGTTTTTTAAAGCCCACAGCATCTTAAAGGAAATGGAAACCACATGCTTGATATGTATTCTTTCAATAAAAAGAAAAATGTAAATTGATGTTCAACTGCCTTTGGGGCTTTTTAATAAATACCACTTTCAAGTTGTTCCCCCCCCCACGGAATTATTATAAAGGAAAATGCCTTTAAAGAGTAAAGGGCCTGGCCCCATCCCAGCCTCTAAGGAAGCACTATTTTACTTGGTTCCAAATGTGGGCGAAGCCCTGACACGACAGCCCGAACCCAAAGTCCCAGTTGCCTGTACTCTCTTTCTCTGATAGAGGCAGAAGCACAGGGTAATGACCTTTTATCTGTCTTTGCATCTTCGACGTATGATTGTTCATGGAAGGGGTTCTGCATCTACAATCCAAGCAGCTGGGCTTTAGCCTTGACTCAGGCTGGACCGGGGGTGCCATCCCTGTTACGCCTGCATTAAAACATTGGCGGGAGCGTCCAGGGGCCTGGGCAAGGGAGGCAGTGGGCACAGCGCTCAGTGCTCATGGCCCGTCGGCGGGAGGGTCGATTGCTGGGGCCTCTTTGGAGGGTAATTGGGTGATGTCTGCAGAGGCTACAAACAACGCACGTGATCCTCGACCTCAGTAATCTGACTGCCGTGACTTTACCCTCTAGGCACACTCACAAAACTATGTCAAGAACTGTGAGCATAAGAGTACTTACTGTACTACGGACTTTCATTAGAAAACAGATGTAATCTAAATTGACATACTTGGGAGCTGGCTAAATAAACTATTGGAACAGTAAGTGATATACATGTATTAACTTATGGAAAGAGCACCAAATATAATGCAGGGAAGAAAAGCCAGGGCACGTCAGCATATGCTGGGTCGCCCCATGAATGGAAGGGAGCCTTACAGGGAAGGATGCCAACAAGACGAAACGCAGGTGGGAATGTACATGTTTCACAAGTCGATACAGAACGCTGTTTCCTGGTAGGGTAAGTAAGAAAATGCACAAGCAGTTCCCCGTGGGGACAGAGCTTGGGGGAAGCTTTTGATCTTCACCTTGTGCTGTTACTGCGCTTAAACTTTCCCATCATGTACCTGTGTAGGCAGTGGGCTTATGGGGTATTTTTGCTTTTTTTTTTTCTCCATACTTGTTTACACACACATGCGCACACTCACGTGCCCATTCACACACACAAGAATATTTAAGTAATGTTTAAAGGGAAAACGTATACAGTCGCTGCTTAGACTAGTAGTAAAGAACCCACACCTCAGAACAGGTAGATTTGGGTATGATCCTAGCTAAGCTCCTGGTCTAGTTGTATTACCGTGGGGAAAGTGAGCTCTCTGCACCTGTCTCCCTGTGTGAACTTGGAGGACAGTAACCCACTTTTCAAGCTTATTATGAGAATGACATTCTATAAGAAATGATGCATGAAGCTCAATATAACATGGTAAAACCTCATTATGTTTATCGGTACTGATTTGTTATTATTATTGCAATACGATAGCTAACACCTTTAAACGTCTTTCTTCATGAAGAAGGTTAATTCTAGGCAATTGAGACCTCAACCTTGACTCAGGGCTAGTTACAGGAAAGCAACTGGGAAAGTGGGCCCCTGATAAGGTCTAGCTGTTACCAACAAAACACCCAGACTGTTGGGGGGCGGGGGGTGGGTAAACCAAGTGTGTTGAAGCAGCGATTTCACTTGAAACACGTTCCCCACCTGCCACGTATGGCCCGGAATGTCACGGCCGTGTCCCTCGCAATTCCCAGTGGAGACACGGCTTCTTAGCCAGCTCACAGGATTAGCACTCCCTTCTTACCTGAGGCTCCAGTGCCAGACACGCTCCAGAATCCTCGGTCTTCACCTTGGGGTCCTCCAGTGGACCCATGGTTTAGTGCGTCCTTGGAATAGACTTTTCTAGAGTTTGAAGAAGTTGAAGTGCACTCCTGACCCAAAACCATTTCTTGATGCAGAAAAGAAATTGTTCCTGGAAGTGCTTCAGGGGAAAGATTTGGAGGAGTAGCTTTCCATTATGACTTGAATTGCAAACTCACATTAAAAAACATTAAGGATAATAAACTGGAAATTCAATTACCAGGCTTGAAGCCAGAACACCGCGCACTGGATTTGGATTTGCATCTTAACTTATAGCTCGTTCCTGCCAATATTACTTACAATTCAGACCTTTGCTCACGGTATGAAAAGCACTTAGTACACGGCTGATTTCCCGCCAAGTGCCTTTTGATGGGCCTGCCCAAATGGCGACTTGGATATGAGTTTAAATTAGGAGGAAATTTAAAATATTTCTCCCTTTTATTTTTATATTTTTATTATGGCACCTGGGGAATCCACCCAATTTCGAGACAAGGGTTTGACACTTCCACACAATGCTGTCTGTCTCTTCCCGGACACCAGTAGAGGTTTCGGTTGGGTCTGCAAATCTAATCCGCCCCTAAGACGCTCCCATTGGGATGTTAGACACCTGTCCTTGTGAGGACGAGTCCCAGTACGGGGCTGGAGCCCCAACGAGAGGACGTGCTGCAGCCTTGCCAACGAAAGCAGCTCGAAGAGTGTGAATTTGGGGCTTGCCTTGATTTTTTAAAAAATCGCTCAGATGCCCAGATGAGGACCAACGACCCTCTGGATGGACCTTCCCCGTTCCTTTCCCGAGAGCGGCACGACTCAGCCGTGAAGGGTCTAGGCAGCGGGACCGCTGTTGTGCGCACTCCCTACGTGTAAATCCACGCCGGGTTCTTGGTCAGCTCTGTGACGGACACAGAAAGTTACTTGGGCTTTTTGTGCCTCAAGAACACGCTGTAAGTTAAGAGGCAGATTCGGATCACATGGGCCTTAGTCCTCTCATCTGAAAGACTGGAACGAAGAGAGTCCCTATGTTCTAGGGCCAAATAACGATTAAAAGAGTTAATAATGCAGGGAGGGCTCTTACAGAGGTGCTTGGCTATAGCAAACACTCAGTAGGTATTAATTTTTATTATTATGAGGTGTGACTCACGAAGGACTGACTGGAATAACAGATGATCCCGCTGGGCATGGTGGAAACAGTGGTTTCTTCTTGGGTGCTTCCAAGAATTTTGGCTCTTATCTAAAGCCAAGAATCTCAGTTTTGGATGCATGTTGGTATGACACCTGATGTCAGAGTATGATTTTTCAAAATTTGAAAACCTGACCCTTGCCAAAGATTTATTTCATTCATTCCATGAGGAACCAGGAGGGTAAGTTCAGAGAGAATTCGAAATAACAAACAGATAGAGGTTCTGAAAAATATGCGGGAATAAGATTGCTCGATTAGATACCAAACTGGCTAATGTCTTAGGAGGTTTAAAAAAACTAAATCTTGGAATTAGACAAATTATTAGCATCTCTACGGAGGAAAATGTATTATGTATTTGCATTGTCATGGGGCCAGAATAGGCAGCATTTCAGACTCGCACCCTGGTAGCTGTGAAACTTGGCCTGGGCCACACCCACCTGGGGACCTGCTGAAATTACAGAACCCCAAACCCTGTTTTACTTTAATAAGCCTGGGCTTCTATTTTTTCATTGCCTTTCTAGGTAATTCTGTTACATATCAAGGTTTGAGACACTGTTCTAACAAGGAATATCTACTTTTACAGAGTTGTCAAGTATCCTAGGAAACAGTAAGACGAAGGCACATCTCCCTAGAGAACTCGGCAGTTGCGGGTGAGCTTTAGTGTACGGTGGTCCAGCAGGGCGTTGAGAGGCTATGGGGTTATTCTTTGGCTGATCTCTGGGTTTTGGAGTCTGTTTCTGAATGCTGGACAGTGCTAAAAATCTGCGCATCGAGACGTGCTTTGGGAATCGGGGGTTTAGAAGTCCCCTAGGTGGGTCTCGTGTGCCCCATTGAAAACCACTGGTCCTTCAGTTTGCCCCTTTTTCTGACCACAGTCTGCATCTTATGCAGTGTCAAGGACATGGTATATATTGCATGTCATGTGTTCAGTTAAAAAGCTAATAAGTTGAGTGAGTGCAGACCAGTGCGGAAAAGCTCACGTTAGAGAACACGCAGGTTCACCTGGCCCGGCTTCACTGCAGGTGGAAGCTCCCGCAAGGACGGGCCCCTCCAGTGTCAGCCGCAGGAAGGCAGCGGGGCGCTCTCCCAGTGACATCCCTTCACGTCCGGGTCGCTGTTCGCGGGGCTGGGCCCGGTTCGCAGGTCCCTCGAATGGGACTAAGCCATCTCCTCCTTCCCACTCTAGATGAATCTGTCCTGTCAAACACGACGTAATCTTCTTTTCTTCCGGTCATTGGAAAAGTCTTAGAAGGGAACCTCCTTATCCCAAGATAAAAATAGTTCTTACTGGGTCCTGGGTTACTCTCACAAGCTCAAAGGTTGCTGAGACAACTCAGCTGTTCTCAACTCCAGGATGCGCGCACGTCGCCCTCAGGGTGGTGCTCCCAGCGCAGCGTGGCTGCTGGTAGCCAGGCAGGCGAGCGATGTAGGAGGCGGACTCCTCAGCCGGCGCTCCCTCACTGGGGTCTGTTGTGAGGAGCCCTCGATCTTCCCTGTTGGTTGGTTTATGTCATCATCTACCCTCCCTGTTTTCGTGTGGGCATCCCGTGACAGTGGTGAAAATCGCCTTCACCGCTGCCACCAAAATTCTTTGGGAGAGAAAACTGCTTGATGTGGCAAGTAGCCTCAGTACGTGCTGGGGTTCGGGATGAGCCTCTGAGCATGCAGGAGTTGGCTGAGGCGTAAGCACAGTAAGGAAATGGCTGAAATTCTCTACCTGAGACAAAGCAAGGTGTTCGTTTCTGCTCCTGAAGCGGAGGGGAGGCAGGAGGGAGCAGAGAGGCAAGGTGATGGTAGAAGGCTGGGCAGCCGTACAAGGTGAAGGGCCCCGGGGAAACCTCTCGGGGCACGGAGGCTGCAAGGACATTGCGTAACGGGCTGGCTCTGCGTGCGGCTCTTGGCGTGGCGGCGGTGTGAGCCCCGCGATTTGCAGCCCTGCTCCCCAAGTCTTCAGCAAGGTCTCTTTCACACAAAGGCGTCAAAGGCAAATGTGAATACATGTGTGAATTATAAAAAATAGCATGGAATTTCATGACAGGACGAAGATCGCAGAATCAGCATACTTGGAAGCAACAACCAAAAGGAAGCTGTGGTTGTGGACACTTGGAGAGAACTTTGAATGTGCTGGGGTTCTGCACTGGGGTCCAAGGCAGTCTTATGTGTCCCACCAGTGGGGTCCCATTGAACCCACTCTTTCCGCAAAAGCTTAATGGAAGAATGTAGAATGTATGGACCTTTACGAGGTCTGCCCGGGAAAAGCGCAGCCATTGTCAAAATAATGAGAACAGTTTGCACAACATCGATGTCACCTGGCAGCCAAGGAGAGGGGACTGGAATGCACATGTGTGAACACTGACGACTTCACTGTACTAGTCAGTGGGGGCCGTAGACGCCACTGAGTGAGCATGTGCACTGTGTGACCGTTGCATTCAAAATGACTGAGCGAGTAGAGCAATGAATCTGCATCAAATTTTGCGTTAAGCTTGAGCATCCCTCCACAGAAACTATTTGGATGATTCAGAAGGCTGCAGCTGTGGGCAGCTGGTGGCTGGCAGCTTTGTCATGACAACACGCCTGCTCATGCATCACATCCGGTGCAGAGTATTTTTGTGAAACATCAAATCATTCAGGTGACTCAGCTCCCCTACAGCCCAGATTTGGTGCCCTGTGACTTCTGGCTTTTCCCAAAACTAAAATCACCTTTGAAAGGGAAAAGATTTCAGACTGTCGATGATATTCAGGAAAATATGATGGGGCAGCTGATGGCAACTGGGAGAACGGTGTGAGGTCTCAAGGTGCCTACTTTGAAGGGAACTGAGGTGTCATTGTGCTAAGTACAGTGTTGTATCTTGCGTCTTCTTCAATAAATGTCTCTTTTTCATATTACATGACTGGATACTTTCTGGACAGGCCATCATGTATAGTATATACTGTGTACATTCAATATATTATATACCGTGCAGGACCTCAAAAACACTCAGATACGCCTCATCAAGGGGCTGAGAATTTAGTCATGAAGCCAAGAGATACATAAATACAAAGAGCTAGACCTTAACACCGGGGAGATTCCAGCTGTTGTAGATGTGCTAAACCTAAGACTGTTCCTTCCAAGTCAAAAGGTATCTCTTGCAACTGAAAAACTATCACAGGTTTTTCTGGAGGAAATGGGGTCAGAAAGAAGCTTTGAAAAATGGATTGCATTTGGATATATAGGGGGGGAATTACAATAATAATTACTCCCTTTTCTTACTCCCCTGTAACTGCAGCTCCCAACAAGGTACAGGATGTATTTCTCATCTCGGGAGTTTCCTGGTGCCCGAAGCAAACCCCACCCCATGACCCCTCGCTCTGGGCAGCCGCGGCTCCAATGTTCCCACCGTGGTCTGGGTTTGCGCCCTGCGCCCGGTGCTCACCTGCATCGTCTCACCTGATCCTCGCTCCAGTGTATTTGATGTAAGTACAGTGACTGTCACCGCCGTACACAGGCAGGAACAGTTCTGCCAAGTCAGTAATTTGTTCCAAGTCGCACGGTCAGAGGAGGGCAGAGCTGGAACTGGAACCCAAGAATAATTCCAAAGTCCAGACTCCCATCCCGTGCACAGAGGGGGAACAACACGAGAAAGAAGAAGGAAACTGTAGGCTGTGTACAGTCAATGATGACTAGCGTGGCGGCCGTACGAGGTGTATGCGGGAAAATAAAACTGGAATCCCGTGGCTTTCCATGGATCTCCTTTTTACTCAGTGGAAGGGTGTATATACCTATAATTCTCCAACACTCTAGTAACTCCGACCCTGAGCCTACAAGTTTCAGTCACCTTCTAAATGATGTTTTTTTACATGTCAAAGAGTGTCCTGTTCACCAGGCTGACTCCCCGGTGGCCCTGTGGAGCATTAAGTGCCGACGTCACGGCATTTGCTGTTATTTATACATGTGCATGCACACATTTGCACAGAAATAAACACACGGGGCACACATGGGCATCTGTGCTGAAGTGTGCGGCCAAGCGTCAGCACATTGTCAGATTTAAATTAGCTGCCTGCCTCTATATATAGCCCCGGCTTCCCAGTTTCGGAAATAAAAGGTTCCGGAGCAGCTGGACTGGAATCTGAAAAAGGACAGGAGACAAGTCTGGAAGCAGCGGTAGTCTGTCTGCAAGTGCTGAATAAAGTGTGTAACTTCATAGATTTGTGGAGATGCCTATAAAAAAAAAAACAAAAAAAACCAACCTTGAAATGCTAAGTGCTTTTAAAAAACAGCTTGATCTCCAAACAGTGAAAGGTATCGACTATCCCGTATCAATCATGGGCGTTTGAAAAGCTCTCCGACAGACCATTGCAAATTTAAAAGCCAAGCCGAATTCAGGAGTAGACAGGGGCCAGGTGGGCCGCGTGGTTTAAGGAAAGGACGGCGTGAAGGCCCCACCAATGCTCTGAGATTTGCCGCCTACCAGTTGATCGTTTCTGGAATCCCACCATTGACTTCCACAGTCCAGCACAATATGCCCCTCCAGACTTGATTCCTACTGTGCCCCCCATTCCCACCTGCACCTCGAATTATTGTGTGCCCCCCCTCACTGCTCCCTGAACCTGCGGTCCACTGAGCTGTGCTCTGCAGCTTCGCTCCTGCTCCTCGCTCCACCCATGCATCCTTCCTTCACCTACGTGCGAAGGTGCTCCTTTCTCTTTAAAGCTCATCTCAAATAATCCCCCTCCCTGTGACATTCACCACTCTTCCACGGCCTCCCGACCCAGGCGACCTCGATTGTGTCCACCTTGCTCTTCCCCGTGGCACTTTGTTTCTGGGCCGTGGTGGAAAGTGTCGCCTACTTTCATGGTCCACCCCTTGCTTGAGTGAGCTCCCGCCTCCTTGTGGCCTTCGAGTGTGATCCCGGGTCCAGCAACCTTCGATTCACCTGGGGGCTTGTTAGAAAACAGACTATCAGACCCTGCCCTGGATGCCCTGTGTGAGAACCGCCCTTCAACTCCGTCCCCCAGGGGGATTCCGGTAAACGTTAACATCCGAGAAGGTCATCCCCGAAGACGGAGAACGTGACTTAGTGAGCCTGCGCTCACGCCCAGCACCTAGCAGTCTGGGTATTCCCTCAACGAACAGCCCGGGGCTCGGGCCAGATGCTGCGTTTGGAGCCAGAGCCTCACGGATATCGGGGTAGCTGCAGTGTGGCTGGGGTCTAGCTGCCCAGAGACGTGGTGGGAGAGGGCCAGCCCGCTGAAAGCCCTGAAAGGGTCTTATGACCAAGTCAGTCTGAGAAACAGAAGACCGGATGCGGTCGAATGGTTCCTTTCTGGGGAGACTTCCCGGACCACTTACGTGTAACTGTGTCTCGTGACCCTACCACGGGGGGGGGGGGGGTAGTTAGTGTGCGGCATGTCCCAAACTTACTTGATCCTAGGAACTTTATTTCTTTATTACCTAGAGCCCACTGTGCGGATTAAAGTTCTCTGAGATGTTTGTTGGGAATCCACTTCGTTCGGCTTGATGGCAGAGTATTGCCTTCCCGGTGATTTCACTGTTGAACATGTCCCCAGCTTTTCTTCTCAACTGTGAGATCGTGGAGCAGGAAGAAAACTACTATGCTTATTTGGTTTTCTACGCTCACTTTCACGTTGGCACTCAATTAGCGTTGGTTGGTGATTGTTCCATGTCCGCCTTGTACCCAGCAGAGGCCGATGGTGTGGCAGACGCTTAAGAAATATTGGACCGACGACAAGTCGAAAAGGGAGTGGACATTGTGGGGAAGACATTTGAATAGGGGTCGAAACCCTGGCGTGGCCACCAGCTGTGTGGATTCCGAGTCAGTCCCTCACCCCCTCCAGCCCCGGCCTCCGCTGTCCCTGCCGACCACGGTTGCTGGGTGACAGCCAGCCTCCTGTGGAGTCTGGATCTGCTAGCTTGCGATTCTTCAAATGGATCGAAGATCCCATCGGGGAGATTTGAGTTTGATTTTAGGGAAAATTCTACACTCAGTTTTCCTGGAGATAGTGTTTGAAAATGAGGGGAAGTCGATATGGTGGAGTAATTTAGAGGAGAGTCACCTTCAGGGCTACGCCATAAAGGGTCCTCGAGAGAGACTTTTCGGGCCTGAAACCCCGTGATCTGTGAAATAGTGGGAACGATGACATGTCCCTCTATTGTTCCTTCTGAACGGGAATGGATCAGAGGATACTGAGCCTCGCTAACTTTAAAAGTCGCTACTAGGAATGTGATCAGAGGGTCACCTCCCCAACAGAGGAGTCGAAACAGGCCTGGCCCTCGGAAGCATCGCTAACCCTAAGTTAAAAACCAGTTTCTTATCTTAGAGCGCATGGTTCTTCCAAGCTTCTCAAAGCACGTTGCACCGATGACCAGAAATGTTAATATTCTCATTTCATGGATAAGGAAGCAGAAGTCCAGTGTGGAGTGAGCTGACCACACTCCCACCACATCCTAGCCGGAGCTGGGCATTGCCCCTGGAGCTCATGTTCCTCGGGATGGTCTCTTCCCCACCAGCATATGCAGACGGTTTATTTAAATCAGAAGCTGTTCTCCCTCTGAAATAAGTGTATGAATACATTTATCGGTTGCTATGTATTTACGTGTCCCATACAAAACACATGATTTCCTTGAGACCTGCAGATAAACAAGGATCCTTGGAAACGGACAGGGAGCTTTGGCGGATTCGACTGTGACACGTAACCTACGTCCGAATGCTCCTTGCGATAAGCAGCCTTCACATGCCCCAAGTCAGGGCCCGTGATTAACTGGCAATTGGCTGGTATTCATTATGAGGCGCATCCCGTAAATCTCTCCGCAGACGGGGCCCCGGGAAGGCCTGAGACGGCCGAGGTGTGCGGAGGGGTGGCCCGCAGACTCGGGCCTGGCGCCCTTCCTCCCCTGCCGGCGTCTGCCTCCCGGTTTCTGGCAGCCCCCGCTGCCTGTATCTCAGCCTCTATCTCCATCTCAACCAGGTGACCAGCCAGTGCGGCTGCACCTTCCCCTGGCAGGGCCTGTCCTCCAACCTTGCTCTTTTATCCCCGCCTTGGCCCCTTACATCGGAGGACTTGTAGCTCCTTCTGATCTGCGGAATGTTAATATTCACAAACCGGCTCCGGGGAGCTATGCTTCACTGAGCACATTTTCACCTGAAAGGAGTTGTTTAATATAAACATTTGGTTAATATTCTGTACATCTGAGAGTATTTTATCAGCGTCGGTGTAGGACCAAAAGTCATTTAAATTCAATGGGAACTGATTATGCACCAAGAATCGGTCCTTTCCAAAAGAGCGTCCCCCCCCCGCCCCCATTCTCATGTATACATTATAAAACTCACTTACACGGTTGATGGGAACACTTCGCGGTCCAGCCAGCAGCCCTGCGTGCCGCCTGGCTGAGTATTCAGCGGCTCCGGCACTGGTGTTAAATGGGGGAGAATGTCATACAATCTTGCTTTTAAAACTGTCTAAATATAATTATCAGCGTCTCTGGAGTGACAGTAATCATCATCCCAAGAGCTCCTCAGAGGAAACACGCAGTTTGATGAGGACCCTCCACTCCTAAGGCCCTGCCCCCTTGTGGAAAAGGGTGCCGTTCTTCCTTTCCGCTCCTTAAGGAACCCAGCTCTCCCAGCTCTTGTGGGGGCCCCTCTACAGTTTTTCTTGACGTGAGTCTCTGTGAAACCCAGTGCCCCAAAGAGCTGTTAGACAGACAGACAGCTCTAAGAAAGGTTGAAATCGATGAATGGAGAAGGAGCTCCTAGGTGGCTGTTGGGGTTGGTTGGAATTACCTTCCAAACGTTCGGGTGCGAAGTAGTCGCAAAACCAAACTTGGACCTTCTCACCGGAGGCCCCTGTTGGATTCCGATGGTTTCCTTTAAAATGTTTTTTGCTGTGAAACAGCAAACCTACAGTATAACTTACTGTGTAACTCCAGCGTAACTTACTGTAGAGGGACGTGTGTGTTTGTGAGCATACACATGTAACAAGTAGAAATCCACTGTGCGATGCAGAGGGGCAGGTGTGCCGTTGTTCACCTGGAAAATAATACAGTAATTAATACATAGTAACACAAGAATAAACTGTGTTTCACGGACTCACGACTGCGAATCTCCTTTTGCCCCACCCTGTATGTGGCTACCACCCAGATCAAGCACCTACTATGTGCCCTCTGGGCATCTCCCCCTATCACATAGAATGAACCACACTTCAAGTTTGGCTGGAGTTTGTTCATTTTCCGGGCTCTACAGGAGTCTCACGATAAATGGATTCATTTATCAATTCTCGTATTGCCCAGCCTTAGGGAAATTTCTATTTGGGGCTCTTCCAAGCAACGTTGCCGTGAGTGTTCTCATTGGTACACAAATACAATCCTGCCTCCGGAGCTCATACTTTGGAATGCGATCAGAGTCATAATATTTGCATTTCTTCACTTTGGTTGGCTAATGCCCCGCTGTTTTCCACACTGGTGTTACCAGTGACGTTTCCAGCAGAAGTACGAGTGTTGCAGGGGTCCCGCGCCTTCATCAATACTTCGTATTTCCAGACTTTTAAATTTGAGCCAGTCTGGTGGGTGTGCGGTGTTATCTTATTGTACTTTTTATTTGCATTTTCCTGATTATGAACGAGATTACGTGCATTTCTGATGTGTTAGTTGGCTGTCTGGGATTCGTGTGCGAAGCATCGGTTTAAGGACTTTGCTCATTTGTTTAGTGGCTAGTCTGTCTATTCCTTATTGATTTGATTTCCCAATGAAGAAACGAAAGCCTATCACGGTGTCTTCTTAGAAAGTACCCAGCACCATGAGCTGGAGCTCTGACATAATTTAACCGTGGTAAAGACCAAAAAATCGGTATCGGTTGCCTGGGTTGAGCCTGCTGTTTCTCACATTCTTCTGGGTCTTTACAGTAAAGAAAACAGGGGTCGTTCAAGGCCATGTGGAGCCCATGTTGCAGCATCAGGGGTCTGGTCCTTGCAGCGGGGCCCTTTTGGGAGAGTTCTGGCCCCTTCAGGGATCAGTTAGATTGCTGCAGCAGGGACCTAGTAATGCATGGCCTCGCGTTCCCGAAAAGGTGAGCTCCCTTGTCCGTGCGTAGCCGATTTTAGCCGATTTACTCACAGAACCCTGGGAAAGCACTGGAAAGGAATCTCTTGGATGTTCCAAAGGCCCCTCAGAGTCTGACAGTGGAGGTGGACACGTCCTAATTGGCAACGCAACCACGTACGTCATTGTTACCTTGCGTCAGACCGGAAAACGGCCAGCCCAGAATTTTGAAGGAGGAGCAGTTTGGGCCGGAATGTGCCGGACTCGGTATCCGAGAGTTGTGGCTTCAGAGGCTCCAGACACCTTCATGCTCTAGGGCAGACGCCAGGGTCCGCCTCCTGAGATGAGGCACTTCTCAAGTCTACTCGTGGCCCGGAACTCACACATTCCCTTTGAATATCTCAGCTTCCCGCTCCATGGGGGAGGGTGTTGGTCACTCCTGCTGCCCCTCAAAGAACGTGTCCCTTTCTGGCTATAAAGCTTTCCCAGGTCCTTTCACGGGCCATTTTTCAACGTAGAGATACTGTGTTTGGGTTGGGGGTGCTGATCAGGCTCCTGGAGGTAGGTGGGGGCTCAGGTGTAAGAACCCCTTGCAGATGCGTTTGCTGAGAGGCCGTGGCCGTGGCGCAGACGCAGTGTCAGCCCCAGAACAGAGGCTCCAATGACAAGTCCGTGCTCGCTGCCGTCGGAGCACAGAAACTCTCCCTCTGCCATGGCGACCGGAGAATCCACGCACACTTACGCTCCGACGTATTCAGTGAACGCGTAGCACATCAGAGGGATCTAGTCTCTTCTTTCCTTCTTTAAAAAGATTTTATCTTTAGAGAGAGGGGAAAGGAGGGAGAAAGAGAGGGAGAGCAACATCAGTGGGTGGTTGCCTCCCATGCGTCCCCCACTGGGGACCTGGCCTGCAGCCCAGGCATGTGCCCTGACTGGGAATTGAACCAGCGACCCTTTGGTTCACAGGCCAGCACTCAATCCACTGAGCCACACCAGCCAGGGCTCTCTCTTCTTTTTCAAGAAGCATCTGGAATAGCAGGTAAGCATTAAGACCTTTACTTCAAACACATCTCTCAGGTCCTTCTGTTGAGAGAGGTGCTCGGAATTTCTCACATACCTTGTGCTACTCCCTTTCTGCAGCAGCTTCTTCATGGAGCCACGTCTCTTTTCCAAATGTCCTCTCTGTACGGATGCCGCATCCCCTCGTGAAGGGAGGCTGCTATCCTCAGGGTGTGTGGTGGAAGACAAGTACCATGAATCATCTGCATCTTGAAAAGTCCCTGTGCCGGTGGGGTGCCACTGCCTGGGGCGGACAGGTTCGCCAGGGCCAGCTGCTCCCCACAGCACTTCCTCGCACTGGGTAACACGGATGCCCTCTTGCCTTTGGAAAGGTCCTTTTTACTTGTGCTTTTATTTGGAACGTTCGTTTACTCTAAAAAAAAAAAAAAAAATGGGCAACACTCATAATATTATCTATTTCATCAGGTCTTTGTGAGAGTTAGACAAGGTGCTACATGAGAAGTTCCTAGCGCCATCGCACATGGCACACGCTAGACATAGGCCGCTCTCATTGTAATTTCTCTTAAAACTCTGTTGTGTGCCAGCAATCTGCAGAATCTCGAGGCGTAAAGCAAGTGTCCTTGTGTGCGAGCTGCCTGTATCGCAGTGGAGACTCTCAGGCATCACAGTAGCTCATGATCAGTCAGGAGTCGGGAGGCTTGGAAGCCAGACCACATGCAAACTGAGGACCAGGGGTTGCTAAAACCGGGAGACCAGGCTCCATCAATCCAGAGGGGCTTTAATCAGGAAGGGTCGCGTACAGGGCTGAGATCATGGGGGCAGCTGAAAATGTCTCCACCTCCGGCTTTTTCTGGACTGATGGTGCTAGAAGGGGAGGGAAGGGAGTGGATGATCATAAAGCTTCAGAATCCAGAAAGTCAGTTTCTAATCTGGGAGCCACAGTCGATTGTGAGGATAATGAGGTGTGAGCATTGCACACTTAGAAGTACGCCAGATCGGAAGGAATTAGGGCTCCCACCAGAGTTTTCTCTCTTCCTGGGCACGCAGGAGAGCTTAATTTAAATAACGTTGCCGGGTTTTTTATACATACATGTGCACATGTGTGCACACGTGCATAGTGGGCCATAGAAAGCGGCAGCGTAGCTGATCATACGACTTTCACACATGTCTGTGTTCTTACTGTCTGTTCAAACTGTGGCTAAGACCAACAAAGCTGTCTCAACCTAGAGAGTTCAGCCACTCTGCTGTTTGGCCCTTTAAAAAATGTTGTTCTCTTCCCAGAGTTCTTCTAATCATTGGGTCAGGAGCACCGGAGTTCTCATCGTCGGTTTTGCGGCAGCCAGGCGAGTACTAGAAATACAAGGACGTGAGGGTCCAGAGTGACATGAAGACCTGCCCGAGGGAGATGAGGTGCCCAGAGGCCGCACAGGCAAAGTCTGAAGGGTTGGACCCTGCACAGATGAAAAGCTTTGGCTCAGCAGAGCACCAGAAAGAAGTTCCAAAGATAAAACGCGCACGGGAGAGGCCCGTTCTCTCAACACGCCTGGCAGTTCACAAACAGCGGACGGTGGACAGAGCGGTGGGGCGGTGGGCAGTGCGCCCCGGGGCATTTACGTAAGAAGAAATAGACCAGTGCCCAGTGAACAGCAAAGCTCCGTTTAATCTTAGCGAAGATTGAAGAGAAGAGCTCAGTAAAGAGTAGGTTTACTGGGGATTGAAACGATGATGCGTCAGCACGCTGTTGTGCTCCTGGGCGCCGGTAGGGGGCCTCCACTAGGTGGCATCGCAAACACAGCATCGTCAACAGCAGCGTCATGAGAGCGATACCTGAGTTTGTGGTCCGGAATCTGAGCGGGAGGGGGGGGGGGCGGGGGGGTGGTCCAGCAGGTGGAAACTGTCCCTGTGCTGTGGGCCCCCCTCTAAAGTAAGACCAAGCAAAGAATGGCCCATTGTGGTGACTCACCCCAAATATGGGCACTTTTTAAAACAATTTTCTAGTGTTTATTTAATTAAGTCCGTAGCTAACATGTTTTTTTGTACCTTTTTCCTGCCTAGAAATTCTTTTTTGTAATCCTTGAAGCTTATTACCAGAATAACTTGATGTTTTCCCAGGATACAGACAATCCTTTCTAGCTTCAATCTCTCTTTTTTTCCCCTCTTAATTCAGCAATATTTTCTGATGCTCCTGTACTGCCCCTCCTTCCCACCCCGCAGAGCACCCGTAACCGCATTTGCCGATCTCTGTGTTACTGAGCCACGAATCTTTTTTTATTACGCCGTGCCCGCCATCACTTTTCCTTTCGTGTCAGGGGTTTTCGCCCTGAGAGAGTGTTTGGCAATGTCGAATGCTGGAGACAAGCTAGCCATCTAATGGGTAGAGGCCAGGGATGCGGCTGAACATCCCACAGGGCACAGGACAGCCGCCGGCACTGCACAGAGTCACTGGCTCAGACTGTTAATAGGGCGAGAAATCCTGCCCTGGGCTCAGGGTGGGTCCTGATAGGTCTGTAACTGCAGATTATTTCAAGTGATTGCGGAGTAAACCCAGAACTTCTACAAAATTAATACGTAGATAATATTTCCTCCGGTAGCTACTATTTTTGGTACTGATGCTAATGCTGCTAGTATTGGGAGCATATATGTGAATATTTGAAGCTCAGAACCAAAGATACTCTTACATATCTAGCTTATAATGTCAAGTACCAGATACTATAATGAATCCTGATTAAAACTTGGTTATCTAATGGCTAAGGATTTATGCTGTTTGTATGGGTTACATTTTCCAATTAAAGGAAACTTAACCCCCAAATATTTTTGTTTCAACGTTTGTTTTTCAAAAAAGGTGACATTTTCTGGCTGAGATTCTTTTAGTGTACCTGGATTATTGAGCAAGCTGGAACCCCTGAAATCCTATGTAAATATAGGAATTGTGGTTATTAATATAATTTCCCCTAGATATGAGAGTGGAGTAAAATGATGCTGAACACAACAGATTTTCTAAAAGTGATTTTTAAAAAGTCAGTATCTAGTCATATTGAGCTTTAGTTTCAGTGTCAGACTGAAATTTTACTTAGCGTTCCCATCACGCACACACGTCACTTTTATCGGGATAGAAAAATTCCATGAGACAGATGAACTGGCCTGGATTCATTTTATCTTTTTTTCCATAAATATACATGTTTGAGTGTTCGCTGTTCTAATTGTTTGCAAATTTATTTGCGTGATTTCCTTCCATATTTTCCAGAACTTACAACATTAATTACTACTTGATTTCTGTAATAACAACCACCCCTTCCCCTCCCTTTCTGTATTAAGGCTAATTTAAAGGGAGGAATTTAATTCAATTGAGCTTCATTGTTTACCCAAATGACACATGCCTAATGAGATCTCAGTAGGAGAGGGTGCTGAATGCCACATCTGAGATTACGTCAGTACCTTGGGGCAAAAAGTAGGAGAGTCTAACTGTGTAGTCCCGATGAGTTCCCAGACTGTGGACTCCGAATGGTCAAACCGGTAGTTGCTAGGGCTCTTCTCATTTCTGAAAGGCCTGAGGGGAAAAAAAAAGGCTTGAAGTAAAAACTTCCTAAGGCAGAAGTTCCCATTGCCTTCCCTGAAGTGGGTCGTGGAGCTTATACGATTTCCAAAACTCTTTGATAATAAAATGAGGTCCTATCTTCAGTTTATTTTCCTTTTCTATGGCCGTTTCCTGATATTTCCCAACATCTCCTCCCCAAAGGGCTGGAATAAAATGCAAGGGAACTTGAGCATAGTGCTGTCTCTCTGGACCGAGTTTTAGATGCCCTTTCCCTCCCCCTCCCCTTTTTCTCCCCCTCTCCCTCCTTCTCTTCCTCCCCTCTCTCTCCCCCTCTGTCCACAGTTCCGTGGGGTTAACTGCAACAATCTTGGGAGATTTTTGAAAAAATAAACAATTAGTTGGACTGTGTCTCTTTGTTTACTCGTAACCATGTTCCAGAAAGTGTGTCAGACAGAAAGATGCAGAATTAAAACCATTCCGTGTTCACGTCCCACCACGCCACGCAGTCCCAAGGACAACCACAGGCGCAGCTGGCGGGGTGGATGTTCCGGTCATTACTGGACGCTCTCGGCGGCCGAGGACACGGTGATCAGCAAGCACTGTGCTCAGTGTCGGTGGTGGGCTCGGCATGGTGCCGGGCACTGTGACCGATGTAGGAAACAGTACGTAGTGCGTGCAGAAAACAGTGTCTGCTGGATAGGCGCGTTGCCCTCGCCCAGACTCATCGTGGTGTACCAAGAGAGACATTTTTGCTCAGCCTCAGGAATGAGGTAGCAGCTCCAGCGCTACCTGAGGACCTACTTACTCAGTGCAGTCCTCGTGAGTTACTTTGCCTACAAATGAAACCAGCATGATTCTCTGATTTCCGAGCTCATCGCACGTTAGGAACCGTGAATTAGAAGGCCATCGGTTTCCGCAGCAGGCACACGGTGGCCGAAAGCCTCTGGGGTACCGGAGGAGAGATTGGAAACGCAGACGCAAGGCCGCCGGATCCGGAGTGCGAGGGCGGTGAGCGCAGGGCATGCTGGATGGCAAAGGTGCGCTTGCCACAGTCTCGTTGTTTGAAAGAGATATGTATGACACGCCACAAATATGCTTCCTGCCAAAATGTTTCTACTTTTCAAAAAGCTTAGGCCCGAGGAATAAGCCCCTCAGTTATGCATAAAACGCAGCCACTCCGATGGAGTTATTTTCTGGAGAACTGAGGTTTTCGCGTTGGTGATGAGGCCGAACTGAGAGTAAGAGGCAAGGGACAGCGTGGGTCGTCTGCATAGAGTCCAAGGGGAAGCAAGTGACTTCGTGAGTCAGCGTCACAAGGAAGGGTGGTTAAGGACTTGTGAAGCTGGGCTAGAATTTGCGTAGATGGTAGGAGTTCGCACTGATGAAACGTCAGTCGGTTCTTTTGTCCCTTTAATCCCCGCCTTCTCTCCGGAAAGCGTTTCCAGGGGGCAGGCCAGTTGGCGGTGGAGGTGCTCAAAGGGGCAGGTCGTGGTACCAAAGCCCATCCTGTCCCCCCCCCCCCCCCCCCCCCGCCCCGGCACCGTTTTCCTCAGCGCCTTCTCCCCTCTCCCTGGCCATCTTCCTCTTCTAGCCGCCCCAAGTCAGGGGCTCTGCCCCAGTGTGAGGCGGAGAGCCGAGCCAGGTAGAAGGGGCTGTGTCCCAGGCTCAGATTCGGGCGTCTTACCCGCTGGGTGACCTTGAGGAAGATGTTGAACCTGAGCTGCTGGAGCTGGCACCAGTAGTCACGACATCACAGCGATGAGGCAGCAGGACGGTGCAGGGAATGAGTGTTTTTTAAACCCCAAGACCCTATGAGAAGTGTTGTAAGTGTGAGTTTTCCACTGAGTGATAAGATTCTTCAGGATCCCTGTCTTCTCTCCACGAATCCAGGACCCCAGGGACCTGATTATGGGAACGAGCTGCTCGTTGGGACTTCACATAACTCAGCGGCAGTAGCATTGCTGTGGTTATTACTGCATGTGGTTTAAATCTCAGCATGAAGAAGAAACAGTTAACAAACCTGCTTTCCGGCATTTGCTCCTTTCCATTTGCTCTAAGAACATATGCAGAAATGGGTATTATTGGGTTGATCGAGTGAAATGCGCTAGGAAATTATAAAAATGGAAATGGCAAGACAGGAGAGGGAATGGCCCTGACTCCCAGTCGGTCTGTCCGGAGGTTTGCGGAGAGCCAGACGTTGAGAGTCACTGACCCATTCAAGCCGCAATGGCATGTTAGGGTCAGGTGCACGGGCTGGGAACCCTCCTCCGCCAAGTGAGGTGGGCGGTGCGGTCACTTATTCCAGACGAACCCGCCCACACCAACCCGCCCACACCAGCCTGTCGGCCACTCGGTTTCCCGGACAAAGCTGTGCTGTGTCTCACTCAGAACTGCGCTGGGCTCCAGATTTCCTCCCAATGAGAGAGAGCTCCCTGCTCTCAGCGCTCCCCGGGGACACCCGCAAATGCCCGGGACACCCGCCCAGTCCTCTCTCCGCATCACTCGGCCTCATCCCTTTGAAGTTCTCCTCACCACAGCAGCCAGAGCGATCTGTTTAACATGCAGATCCAACCACTACCCCCATCCAGCTAGTCTTCGGTCCTTGAAAATAAACCCTGAACAACTCAGCACGGACGGCAGAGCCCTGATGGTCTGGCCCCCTGGTTGGGGACGCCGCCTTACCTTCGGCTAGTCACTAATTAGCAGCGTACGCTTCACTGACGCCGGAGTACCTGAAACCCACGCACCCCCAGCCCCTCGCCAGGGCACTGCTTCATGCCTCCCTGCCTTTGCAGCTCTTCTCTGCTGGAACACTCTTCCACGCCCGCCGTACCTGCCTCGTCCTCCCTGGTCTTTGGCTCCACTCACACCTCTTCTGACGCCCTTCCTTGTAACGCCAGCAGCTCCGCGTGCCTCCTGCTGCAGGGCACGTGGAAACAACCCAATCTGCCTGTGAGCTGTTTCCCCCAGCGGAGTCCGGGTTTATAAAATGCAGGGACGGCATTTAGTTTATCCCAAAGCCACAAACACAGTGAGGATGCGCCGCATCGAACCATTGGTGTGTCTCTAGAACATTCCTACCCTGAGGTCCATCTGTTGGCCCAGGAAGGCAGGTCTGCCTCGATTCCTGGACAAAGGGGAAATTCGAAGGGCTTACCAAGCTGATAAGGATCAGCTGGTTGTTGACTACATTTCCCACTGAGTAGGTGTCCCTGTGTTTCAAAAGTCACTCTAACATCTCTGTTCCTCGCATTGTCACAGACATGATGGGGATACGGCAGCGATCGGGCAGATCATCTGCCCCCGAGGGTTTGTTTTCCAGGGGCGCAGAGTTCAATGTGAGTGCTGCAAGAGGAGGCACAGCCTGGGGGTTTCGGTGAATAGACAGGCCGTGTGCTTTTGAAAGATTCCGAAGCCCTTGTAGGGTCAGGGACGCACCAGATAACCTTGGGAAGCGGCTAAGACTTGGAGAAGGAGAGCTGGGGAAGAGGTCAAAGGGGTGGGGGGGAGATGATGCATTCCAGCTGGAGAAACCCTGAGCGTGTTTGGGAAACAAGAGCACCCACGGGTGGTTCCCAATTAGATGCTGGCGTGACTCATTTTCCACCACCTACCCCCACTGCTAGCTACGTTCCAGCCACCCCAGCTTCCTTCTCCAGCCCCATGGTTTGCAAGTGTGGGCATCAGAATCTTCCGGAGGGTTTATAAAACACAGCCTGCCGGGCCCCACTCCTTGAGGCTCCTGCGTTTCTGACTCGGTGGGTCAGAGGGTGCCGGTGCCCTGGGCCGGCGTGATGTTCGGAGACCCCTGCAAAGCTTTTCTCTTAACATCAGTAAGACAAAGGCCCAAAGGCACGCTGCTCACTCCCACCACAGACACTGCAGGAGAGCGACCTCAGAATTCACCCGGGCGGCGTGGCACCGCCATCGGAGTCGCAGGGCAGCCAGGGTCTCCCGTTCTCCCGGTGAACGGAAGTCTCGCGTGAACCATCTGGCTCTGCCACACCCTCCGACACCACCGCTGAAAAGCAGGCCAACATATTTTCCCTTCCATTTGTCAGTGAAATATCGCCCCCTCGAGGCTGTCGGCTCCCCCATCTGCAGTCCCCCAGCAAAGCCGCAGCACCGGGGGCGGCACCAGCGAGGGGGGCGGGCCAGCCGGCAGCCAGCCTCGCGGCCGGGGATCCGTGCACCTCGCTTCTCAGGGCAGACTCTCTGAACGGCTGACCTGGGAGGTTTTTTAGAAGTGGAACCAAGATGCGCCCCGATTGTCCCTGGCCACCTTGCCTTTCCTGTCGTGTCCCTTCCTCTTTGCCTCAGGACAGCGAAGAAGCCATGTCTAGCGTTTCCAGCAGCCGGGTAGAGTGTGTACACACTCATTAAGATTAATTAAAAAGTAACAAATTGTAAAGTAGTAACATTAACAACCAGTGGAAAAAGTGTAGACATTTTGACAGTCTTTTTGAATTTCATTAAAAGATGGTAGTGACAAAAACCCTGGAGACTATTTCTACTTTACTAAAGAAATAGGTCACAGATTCAATTATAGTCACTGAAACATGGACTCAATCTATCATGGCAAATTAAGTACATTTTAGCAACCTACTTTCCTTTAAAAATTTTATAGACACTTTCAGTGGAAGAGGAAAGACTATAGAAAAAAGAAATTGCAAAACCAAGTCCCATCTTTACTAACCACCACCCCCCTGCCCCACCCCCAGCTTTGAGTAAGCATTTGGCTTATTTGCTTTGGGTCTAAGACAGAAAATCATTAAGAAATACTCAGCCCGCTCACAATTGCTACCATCTACTTGCTCGTGGTTTAGTGATGCCGACCTGGAACCGGGAGTGGGAAACGCCTCTGAGTTGGAATCCCTAGCCTTCCGGGGCGGGCGGGGGCTTGGTTCTGCAGGCTGGGCGCCCACCCCTTTCTTTGACAAGAGGACTGTCTGTATTTTACTGCTTTTGTGACGTTTTTGCCTTAGACTCTCTGAGCGGACATGTATTCATTCCTGGAACGGTAATACATACATACACACATACACACACATACATACATACACACATACATACGGCTCCTGGGGCCTGTGGATGTGGTTTAGCCAAGTGCAAGCAGCGGGACAGTGGGATGCCCTTTCGCCCGCGGCAGAGCCGGTTTCAGGTTGAAGGCCGGGGTGCCTGAAAGGCCTGTTGAGACGAAGCAGCAGGGGCCGTCCTGGAGACGCTGTCGCAGCCACAGCTGTTGCAGAGCAGGAGCAGGCGAGGCCCCCTGTTTCCCCCTTGACGAGCTGGAGCCTGGGGCCAGGACCCTCGCAGCCCAGAGGGGGAGCCGTCTGCCGCCGGGCCTGGCCAGGACTCCCCCGAAGCCCAGGCTCAGGTCTTGCTCCTACGGAGGCAGTGCCACCTGCCCAGGCTCGGGCTGGTGCCGCTCGGCCCTCCGCAGCCTCGCCTGCTTTGCTCCGAGCTCTGGCTGGCCTTCCCGGCAGCTCTGTGCCTCGGGTGCAAAGGAGGTAAGCCATTGGGTTTGCTCCTGAGAGAAGTGGGGGAGATGCTTCGTGCACCTCTGAATTATCTTGCCATTGCCCAATTAAGAAGAGCCTGTCGTGAGCCCGGCCGAAGGCTAACCTCACTGGCGAAAACCTGGGGAGTCTTATTTCTACGTTTAGTTGCAGAATTGCAACTTCCTTGGCAGTTAGGTTACCGGTAACGAGCAAGGTAAAGATCTCACACCACCAGCATCACCCTTCGAAATACCCCGGATCGGAGGTGTCCACAGCCTGCTTGCTTGCTGGTATATGTGACCCTCAGTTAACCACCAGTCACTCTTCTTATATCACAGCCTGAGCTCCTGCAAACTACAGGGTGTTTGCAGGGTGAATGTGGGCTACATACACGGGCAGCCTGTGAGCTGTGAGGCTCTGACCTGAATGGTGTGCCTGCTACATCTTCTGTGCTAACCCCGTAGCTCCTGGCTCCCTGCCGTGGTAACACCGGCTGCATCTCCTGAGCCTGTCCCCTCATACCTGTTACTGTGCTGGTGCGAAGAAAGCCCTCCCTAGCCAAATATGCTTACAAATGACAACATGGACGGCAATGTATACTATACGAAATTGCACGTGCTAAGTAGGATTGTACAGTGTGTTTTAAATTACCCTTGATGCAGTGAGCCGCATCCTGAGGAGCCGAGACAAAAGGGAGAGCAGGTCCCACCTCAAGCTCAGTGGTTCAGTGGGAATTCCTGCAGCATCCAGGTGTTCGGTTTAACCCACCTGGGCTGGGCCAAGTGTCGGTGGTTGTGTTTTAAGGTTCGTTAGTTGCTCGCGTGGATAGCATTGGTTGAGTATCATCGATTTAATCTTTTTCTTTCTCATTGTGTATTTCTGAACCTGCATACATCAGAATCACTTTCAACACGACTCCCTTGTACCGCTCTCTCCTGTCACGTGGGGAGCCACCAACTCCCGCTCCTCCCTGGTCGCCGGGAAGCACTCTTCCTGAGTGTGAGAGGTGAGGATGGTGCCAGGCCTGCGGGGTCTCCACTCGGGGCTGCTGACTGCCCGCAAGCATGAGGCTTCCCAACCTGACAGAGCAGGTAGCTGGTGGGGGCGACCCAGAGAGACAAGTGCCTAGCTTCAAAACCTCCAGAATGATTTTAAACCTCTGAGATCAATGCTGACAAGATAGGTATTTGAGAACAGCCATAGGAAGTCGGGAGTCAGTGGGATAGCCCTAGCTGTGTGGTAAGGGACATAGCTCAAAACTCTAGGTAAAATCTTTCTCTTTTTTGAGTTTTTAAAAGGCATAATCAGATGCTACACTTAGCTTAGCAACCTTGGGAAGTGGCTAGACTCAGAAGCCGGTTTATCTGTTTTGAATACATACTCCGCCACTGGCTAAACAGTTTGGGGCTTAGTTCCTGTGTGCCTCCACTTCCTCGTTTGCAAAGAAGAGACAATAACCACACCTCCCGGAGGGGCGGTTGTCAGGGTTACATGATTTAAGGCATGTTTAGTTCAGGGCCCCGCACAGGGCGGGAAGACGGGTGGCCGTGGTCACCGTTGTCGGGATGGCCCCTTCTGTGTCTTCTTCGATCACATTTTCCTTCCCCAGCTTCAATCATAGGAGGCGACATGGCATCTTTTCGGAAAAGAAACACTGACCTCTGTCTCTGGTGGAGCGTTGCCATAACGACAGGGCAGAGCGGGTTTGGGGCTGGAAGACGGGCACCTTTCGGCTTCCTGTCAGTGACCTTGGTCTCCAGTCTTGGGACCTTTCTGAGCCCCAGCGTCATTAAAGTAAACGTGGAAACTCTGCATATTTTTTTGCATCCTTTAGTGGGATTCTCATAGGGCCTTATGAAAAAATTCTTCACGTAGCACTTAGTTCACTAGCGCAATTCTCGTAAATCTTTGCGTTTAAGCCTCACGCTAACACTTTCAGCTGAATATTATCATTCTCAATCTACAAGTGAAGAAATGCAGGCCAAGAGTTTTCAAAGCGCACCCAACCGTTAGGCAGCACGCGAGTCAGGCTCCCAAGTTCCGCCGTGTTTCTCATGGGCCGTAAGTGCATCGGGTTAGGTAAGTGATGCATGGGAACTTACTTGTGACAGGGGACTCAAGACTTGAAAAATTTTAGGTTAAGGTAAAAAGTTATAAGTCTAGCAAGTAATGTGTATGTTAAAGCTTTTGTTTCAGAAACTACAGATAAGGCCCATCCTGGGTCCTGGGAAAAACAGCCGGCCTCCTGGGGCGCTGACTAGAGATTACCGCCTGGGGCCAAATTGGAGGCATCCGGGCCTTTTGTGTTCCAGGGGAGCAGACGACCACCCCCCACCTTGGGAACAGGAATGTTGCAGCTTCTGAATCTCCAAGCCCTCACAGCACCTTGTTTGTCCTCCCCCACCTCCCTTAGAAAAGATCTGGCCAGGAAAGAGAAGGGAAGATGGTCTGTTAGGGCACAAACCCGCCATCTGCTCGGATTGCCGGCCATCTGAATAAACCGCCCATAAAAGATTCAATCGCTGTCATTGCTTATTGGATTTGGTAGTGACAGGCGGCCCGAACGCCGGTGTCTTTTCCGGCTACACTCAGGGAATTATAGTGTGCGATGTTGGTGGGGTGCTGTGTTAGTTGGAGGTTCTCCCCTTGATGCCACGTAGAGAGAAAGGTAGGCAGCCCAGAAACAACACGCTTCGGTTCCGACAGTGGGCACACATCCCTCATCAGCAGTGGAGCTGGTACCCCAGCAGCACCCGAGTCCCTCTACCTGTTGTTGGCTTGGGAGCACCATCATGCTATGTACTGTGGGTTCCTTTCCTTTGCTGGTTTTCACTTCAGGGTGACACACAGCTGACCTGTGAAACAGTCATTTTTATCTATGTGGAAATCGATTAGTTGATCATCCTCTTCAGCAAAACAAACAAACCAAAGTGAATGTGAGCTCAGGAGGTAAAGGGAAGGTCTCTGGAAAGTAGACCAACCAGGGTTTCTTGCTCCAGTTTGCCCTTCCATCCATGTCTCATCCTGCCTCCCCTTGCGCCTGCTCCCTGAGCTCAGCCAACTCCTGGTGAACTCGGTGCAGTGCGCGTGCACAGCTGGATGGCGCTATGGCTCGAGAAGTGGTTGCATGGCCTGGGGGGCTAGTGCGCTTCAGTGTGTCCCAGCCACTTGTGACTCCAGGCATCCCTGTGGGAGATGAGAAATTTAGTTCCCTATATGGATAGTCGTGGCAGTCGTCACATCTTGAAATTTCGTGATATTTTTCAAGTCACTCTGCCCATCCACACACATTTCAGGTGGTTTTTACAACAATTTGGTGAAATACACAGGATGATTATGAACAAACCCGAGACGGAGTGGGGGGGATTTTTAACCTGCCCTCTTCTGCAGCTGGTCAGGGGCAGACTCCTGTCATGACTCACCCCGCCTCTTTGTGCGGACACTCAGGTTTTGCCTGCCCAGGGCCACCTTTCTGGAAATGGGTCCCCTTTTATCTTGGGGAATCCTATGTTCCCAACTTCAAACATTTTAATCCAACTACCGTCATCTTATTGGACCGTGTCCTCCTTGTCATACTTACTTGGTGTAGGATTGGGCATCTGACCCACTGTAAGTAAATCTTTTCCTAGAATGTTTCAAATCAGAAATAAGAAGTCAGGAGGTTTCCCCTGTAGGAAACTTAGGCTGGCATGATTTGTATGTTGTTGATAATGGAGGTCTGAGAAGAGAAAGATGTTGCCAAAGAGAGGGCAGAGCTGGGGAGAGCAAGAGAGTCTTGGTGGCACCAATGTTCCTGGCTCCAGTTGGTCCTAGGGCTTCACACCTGAGGGAGATAATCTTTCCATAAATTCTTTCTTTTTTCTCTAAGTTTCTTCAATATGCTCTTATGTTTCTAATTGAATAAAGTGATAGTTCTAGAAGTCACCTTGACCTGTGTCAAAAGTCGGCTCAGGTGTTCACATTTGTTCTTGCCCGGTAGCTCCGTGTCTAACTGGTTCGTGCGGTCATGGACATGTTAAACGTGATACAGGGAATTGAACAAGGTTGCTGATTAGTTAAACAGATCATACATATTTAAGATCTCACTTTCAAAATCGGCTCACCTACCCATACGTGTCCCTCCATTCCTACCGAATCAGCACCATTCGAAACCCTGAGGATATTGGCTTTAACTTGACATAGGCTGATAATTATATCCCTGAACAGATTCTGGTGCGATATCATTTCTCCGCTTTCTAAATCATAAACTCTTAATGTCCTAGGAATATTTTTGATTCGTTCAGAGTCTAGAATATGGAGCCCGATTGCTGGGTGAAAAACCTCAGCGTTAGCATTTACCCTCTGGGTCACCTGGGGCAGGTTTTGTCATGTCTCATGTCATCATCTGCACGATGGCAGATGACAGTAGAGCTCCTTCCGAGGGTTGTGCCGAGGCTGCCCGGGCAATACCTGTGACGCGCTGAGAACAGCGAGTGGGAAAAATACATGCCACGTAAGCATAAGCTGTTATTCTTCTTCGATGAATTTTTATTTTAACACCTCTCACATGTGAAGAATTCACTCTAATTATTATAAATGAACATACTGAGTTGTGCTCTCAAACATATCAAGAGTTAAAGCATGACCTCTACATAAAAGAACATTCCAGGAGTTACTTCTCAGGAGTTATATAAAATATGCTGAAAAACATAGCTAAGAGACAACTTTAAGTTATTCTGTGTACAAGAGCACTCATGATATGATTGAGTAATAAAGGAATGTTGAAGGAAGAGAGGTTTGGGTGAGGAATTCCTGAAACTCCCATATTTCAAATAAGGATATTTCTGAGGACTGGGAATTGGGTACACGATGACAAATCTGGAGACACTCTAGTTTGAGCTATGTTGAGAGCAACTTGGAGATGGGGACCATATCCGTATCCCAAGCATCATCCCCCATCGCTGCCCCAGCAAACTGGTGACAGAGTCCCTTTAGCAGCGCTAAGATGATAAGAATGACATCCTCATGCTGATACAGTTCATTAAAGATGTTCATGCCTGGAAAGAGAGAGAGGAAACTTTTTTTCATTGTTCTTTCTTTAAAGTTCAGAAGCCTTACGGGTTCGCAGGAGCCATTTCTTACAGAACTTCAGATACTAAGAAAATAAGCAGAGCGGATTATCTTCAGGTTAGAAAGGTGTACGAGTTTTACGTTAGTGATGACCATTGAGAGGTCAAAGTGGGAGCAAACGTGCCTACGGGCTACGGTCTGTGTTTCTTTTAGCTCTTGCTCCTTCTGTAATTCCTTTGTTTGCGTCCACCTCTTATGGTGAGTAGTCAGCTGTCATTTCCGAGAACTGTGATGTCTGGGCCACGCTAGCCGACTAGCCATGTCCGAGGAGATGGTCCTAACCCTGCGTACTGCCTCTCTCTCAGAGAGGTCATGGTCTTGGTCATGTCTCCTGGACCATCACAAAGGTGTCCAAGAGGCACCTGGACCGGGATTATATCTTAAGGGTATTCTTTCCAGTTCAGCTCCATTAAGCAATGGCAGGCATTGCATTTCAGAACTTTTTAGCTCTTTTGTAAAGTGTAGCAGCGACATTTTCGATTTTTTATTTGATAGTTCTTAATGGTCTGCCGTGCAAGTGGGGGTGACTAGCCAACCCTTCGAACAAGTGTATATATCCAGGCGTGCTATTCACTGTGTGCAGAAGTGTCCTGTGCCCTGCGTGGGGGGGGGGGGTGCAGCTGGTGGCCTGAGAGGGTGGAGCTGGATGGAGTGGAGCTAAGGGGACGTTCGTGCAAATAAGTTGTGTGTAACTGCACCCACCCATTTTGGGAAGGTCAGTATGGAACCTGTTTTCTGTTAACATGACGACTTAAAGCTACGGATAAGTAAAATTTCCAGAAATGTAATTCTTACATTTGTGTAGCGCCTATATTAACAAAGTTGTTCTTGTAAAAAATAAGGTAAATGCATGAGGTGAAGGATGTGTTAATTAATTCAAAGGAGGGAATCATTTCATCATGTACATGTATATCAAATCAGCACACTGTACACTTTATCCTACAATCTTTTTGTCTATTGTACCTCAGTAAAGCAGGGGGATGGAGGGGGAAAAGACGTTCATTTACACTATACCTTTCATCCCCACAATAGGTAGCTCCTCCCACCTATGAGGAACCTGCGGCTTGGCGAACGATGAGGTTGGGTAGCCAGAAGATGCTTTGGGGTTCCGTTCGGTCCCCTTTCTCCTTGTAGATATTTGTATAAGGGATCTAGAAAATGCCAACCCAAGAAGGTTTCTGTTCTTGCATTTTTCCCCACCTGTAGTTTCTTAATACTCGCCAGCTCTAGAAGTCTGAAGTCTGCGGTGCTATGGAGCCATCCCCTGCTTTCTGGGCGCCGGATCCATAAATCTGGTTTGTAAGTTTCCTAAAGCCAACGCCTAAGGCCTTCCTCAGGAAATTTTACAGCAGATTTTCTTATAATTGTTCAGCAATCAGGATAGACCTCAGAACCCTCACAAATTTTATCTTATTCAAAGAGGCCATGTGTGATAATTTATTAAACTCCAGGAAAAGGTAGATGTACTTTATGATTTCCCAGAATCTATTCCCTCCTCCTGACTTTCCTTTTGGACGATGCCCCCACTCACTCATTCCGAAAAATGAGAGTTCAGGGGAGAGCGATGCTATTCCCGGGTCAGGGTAGGGATTCTGATTAGATTAACCAGTAAGCCACGCCCCTCTTCCTAGCCGAGATTGGTTTAGAGATGGGCCCATGACCAGGTCTGAGCCAATCAGAGGGCAAATCGGAGATGAGGGAACTTGCAGGAGAGACACTGTCTTCCCTGAGCAATGTGGGCCAGTGGGACCCTGGGGGACCTGGACCTGCTTAGAGTATTTTGTCGTCACCAGGAGGTAGACTGGAAAGCTCTAAGGTGAAGCTGGCCGATGAACCTAAGACCTGAGGACTGGCCCATGGTGACATCCTTTGACATACTGGGCCATTCTCGTACGTGAGCCCACACATTTTCTTTATCCTGTTGGCTGGTTTGCTGGGTTTCCTAGCTCATACAGCATGCGTTCGGTCCTCATACAAGCGCATGCTGGCTCCCTTCTGATACGCCCTTTCCCCTCTTCCTCCCTTTTCAACACTCGTGTCAGTGGAGGACGAGGATGGAGTCCAAGGGCCGCGCTCGTGCTCCCCTGCAGCACTCACCTGCGGCGCATGTCTGTGAAACGGGTGGTTGAAACGTCACCCCTAGCCAAGGGCGTCATCGGGAGCACCAAAGGAAGCGATGATGGCGAAAATACCACGCGCATCTGGATTATCTTTCTGAAGAGTCTAGTTTAATCTGGACATAGCTGCGGAGCCCCTTTCTCCCTCGCTCTTTCCAGGGATAAACCCACAGTGGTCCGGGAGCAGGCCTACAGCCAGGGAGAGGCAGGAAGGGCCACGTGCAAACAGCTCAGGGGCAGAGAAAGAAGAGGCTAGTTTTCTAGTGTCGTGATTATTTCACGCGAGGCCCGACCTGCTGCAGGGTGGAATATTCCGCTGAATGACGTCATTGCAGGCTTTAAGCAGCCAGCGAAGGTATCGAGAGGCGGCATTCTCACACGGTGATTGATCATATCAAAATAATTCAGTTCAAAGTAGGCGTCATTACAGCCCGTCTAGAATTTCCTCCTAAGGGGAGGAACTCCCTCTGCGTGGTGAATTGGCTCCACGTTGCCGCCGCCGCTCCTGAGCTGGGGACCCGTGCGGCTCCCTGGGGCTGGAATGCCAGGGACTCCGGACGGACGCCGGACAGTGTCCCTTTGACCTCACCACAGAGTGGACGTGTGTGCCTTAGGCTCTCCTGTTGTGCCTGACTCCTGCCCGTCCCAGGCCTAAGTTCAAACCTGCCTCCATTTTTCCTGTCTCGCTGAATCAAGCTGCACAAACAGGGAGAAGGCAACCCGGAGATACTGGAATTCATTCCAATTGCCCCATCTTGTGGAAGAAAGGAAAATAGCCAGGTTTTTTTCCCTGCTTTGGGCAGATGCCCCAGAAAAACAAATTCAACCCAATTTTCTTTATCTCTGTCTATAACCTCTTTCACATAATTCGAGGGGGACCCCCCAAAGCCCAGGAATTTATTTATGAAAAATTGTGTATTTATTCTTCCATGTTCAAGCTCCAGTCACCAAAGCACTCTCCGTTTGAATCACCCCTCCTATTGAGATGGTTTTGCTATTGCTCAAAACAGTTTTTGAAGCTTGTTAATTTTGATGCCTTTTCGTGCTTTTGCCATTTTTTGTCTCACCTCTTCCACATCCACAAAACATTCCCCTTTGAGGACCTTTTTCATCCAGGAAACAAACAAACGAACAAACAAAAAAGTCACTCGGGGAAAGATTGGGTGAATAGGGAGAGTGGGGTATGGGGATCACACCGTTTTTGGTCAAAAACTGCTCAACACTCAGCGAGGTGTGGGCGGGTGTGCTCGTAAGTCACCCACCATGAAATGGGCAAACACGTTGGAAGAGCCTTCAAAAAAAATTCACTGAAGCTGAACGCAGCCTCTCACAACAGTGCCAGCTGATGGGTGTCTAGAACACCCACCGAGCAGGGCAAGCCTGTACTACCAGGGGCCTGCCCTCCAGAAGGTAATTCCCGGTGCTTTGGGAGTCCTCTCTTGTACATTTCAAATAGTTTATTTGGAAGAAAGGCCAGGATCCCTCGTGTATTTGCACTCTGACCGCCTTTCTTTGCTGCGGACAGGCCCCGCACATGCCAATAACGCATGGTAGTTAGAAGTCTTCGCCGCCGGAAGGGCAGTTTGGACCCCGGTCACAGCGCATCTCCGCAGGTCTCTTAGTCTGCCGAGTTCTTCCCAGGGTTCTGGGGACATAGTGACCATCACACTCCCGGCTACCTGGGGTGCCTCCCCTACTTCCACCCCACCTTTTATGTATTCCTTTGTGCATGGAAGTCTATTTAGAGGAGGAGAGGATAAAATAAATTCATGTATTTGTACACCAGTTTCCTTATTTATTGATTCATTTATCCATTTATTTATTGAGGACCTTCTATGTGTCAAGCTCCATGCTAGGCAACAGGGAAGTGGTGATAAGCGAAAGAGCTATGTTCTCCACTCTGATGGAGTGTAGGTCTCAGTTCAAGTTGACTACATAGGCATTAGTCAAATAGTCAGACAAATATATAATTGCACATTGAGATAAGCCTATGAAATAAAATTAAAGGGTGTTATGAGACCAGAAGGGACCTGACCTCTGGGGCCTGACCTTTCCTGGGGCCAGGACCTATGAGCTGGGATGTGAAGTAGAAGCTAAGGGCCCTCGAGGACATTGTAAGCAGAGCCTTTGAGTCTTGAGAGATGCACCGTGTTGCCTGGAGTAGAGAGAGGTCCGCGGCTTGGAACCGTGAGAAAGTTGAGCGGTTCCTGATGAGGCTGCACAAGAATCTGCGGCGAGCAGATTCTGCCCGGCCCTGGGGACGTCGTTGTAGGAGTTTGGCCCTCTGACCGCGTGGTTTGCAAATACGAAGTGGTGTCCATGAATCAGACAGGACTGATCGGGGCTGACCTTCCTCCGCTTTCCGCTCCCAGCAGTGGTGACAAAGGAGGCAGACCAGTCCTTTCGGAGCGTTGCCTTCCCGCTCTGGGCCCTGGGCCGGGAGAGCGCTGCGGGTCCCACCGCCGTCCTGTCTTCCAGTCCCAGCTGCATCTGTAGAACGTGCTGTATATTCCTCAAATGACGGTTTCTTTGACCGCTAAGATTCATCCAGCCCTTCAGGGTGTTTGTGTTTGCGTGTATAAATGACTGTTACTTCTTTCATAAATTCTTGTTTATTCCAGTTGTCCCAGTGTTTCCCCCTTTGCCCTGCTCCGTCCAGGCCCCCTGCCCTCCTCCCTAAGCGGCAAAGCCCAGCGGGCCTCCTCGCGCAGCCAGCCTGAAAGTTGCGCAACACTGCCATCTGGTGGTTGTGTGCGGTTGCGACTGCGCAAGGTCAGAAGGAGACTCCGGAGGCTAGTCCACGCCGCGCACCTAGCAAGACTCAATGTTTGAAAACGAGGGGCAGATGCACGCGCACACATCACACACATGCGCACACATCACACACACGGGCACGCACACGTGCACCCCCCACAGTCTTCTGTTTTAAACTTCTGACTTTCCAATAATGTTCACGATAAAGGCTAATTTCAATTTGGCTACTTTCTCACTGTTTGACAATTGGAAGTCAGGTTCACCTAATTGAGGTCAGGCTCTGCCTGGGCTTGGGAGGAAAAAAAACTGACAAAAAGTGAATCAGGGTTTACTGAGCATATATTAATACAAAGCATAGAATTAGGTGGGAAAAAGATCCTCACTCTCCTAAAGAAATTCAACACTGGGGATTTTGTGACTGAAAAATAACATCTGCATAGTAACTTATAGTTTCCAAAGCATTTTGTCATACATTTCCACATTCCCTCAGCCATTCAACCATTTCTCCTTCATTTACAGACGATTATTGATGTCCGCTGTGTGCGCATGGCTGGTCTAGGCTGCAAGGGACCTCTCGGATGCGGCAGGGCGGTTCAGAGAGAGTGCCGTGCAGTTCTTCGCCAAGGGCACTCAGTACACTTCGGACTCGACTTGGCTGCTCTAAGCATCCAAGTCTTTCCGTATTAACTGGCCGGTGATAATAATAGTGCCAATCCTACTAAAATGTTGTTGTGAAGGTTAAAGACAAAAGTCAATGTAATACATTCACCGCAGGGTCTAGGAGAGCCCAAACTATCACTGAACCGTGGTTCTGAGTATGGCCAGGTTTATTTCATTGCCAATTTTCATTTCAGGAAGCAAAAGATTTTTCTGCTTGAACATGCTGAGTGATGATGGGAAAGTAAAAAAATGAGTAGGCTGTCTATGAGTTTATCAGGCTGGGAAGACGCTAGGGTTCATGGAAATGATTGTGTTGAAAGGGTTAGAAAAAGGGGACTTTAGTGTCTGAGAAGTTTTGATGTCATTCTGTGGGGAAATTTGAAGGCAAGCTGTCCACAGAGCAATGCGTCGGGAACACAGGTTATGGGGCTGAACGCTGGGAAGGGTCGGAGACGGAAGCAGAACCGTCAGCTGTGAAGTTCTACAAGTGTCCTGGTCTGAATGCGTTTGACACTGGAGCACAGCAGAGATCATGGTGGGAAGGTAGAGGGGGAGGTCCAGGAAGCATATTGCACGAATGGATCTAGGTGAGGCGTTGTCTTCGCACTGTTTATTGGCCAGTTTTGTAGGATGGCCGCATGGTCTCCTACTGAAATCTCATTCCTTGGAAATACAGAGGAGAAGAGTCTGTTTCTTTTGCTGACTTGCTGTTTGTATTTTGTGGAGATTAAATTCTACTCCAGAAATCTCAGTGTATTCAAGCAACTTATTCATGCCAGGAACACTTAATCAGAATGAGTTCCCTGGCAGATCACTGCCTGCGACCAGCAGAACAGTTAGATGGTTTTCCTTCTGGGAAAGGGGGCCAAGAGGGGCTTTGCAAATATGGTACCACTGGCTCTGCGTCCGGATGCTCTGCATTTTAAACCTCCCAAGAAAGAGTCTCTAAAAGAAGCTTCTAGAAAGTGAAGAGAATTGAGTCTTTAATGAAGGAAAAGTAAAGAGAATGCTAATTAAGAGATGGACACTATTAACTCATTTATTAGATACATAGAAAACTTTTTGATCAGTAGCAAACACACATTCTTATAACTGAAACATTGGTCAGTGTCGATCAGATGGATGTAAAGAAAATGTTAACAAATTCTGAAGTCTAGGTTTCTTAGAGAAACCTACACCCAGGTTTGCAAATCATTTAGAAAATTATGTAGCTACTTGTGGGTATTTAAGTTATTAAACAAGAAAGGTTTAAAAACTTGCAATGACTTAAATGATTAACTTAAAGGTAATATCAAACTAAAATATTAACTAAAGGTAATATCAAAGGAATCCAAATGAAAGTATGAGATAATTAATGATGATGAAAGCTGAATTCAACCAATTAGAAAATGAAGTGCAATTAATAAACCAAAAGCTTCTCCTTAGAGTGTCCAAGTGACCCCGTCTTTCCCGAAAGTCGAGTGGAGAAGAACCGAGAAGAGAGAGGAAGCAAAACATTCGGACTAAAACAGAAGTGTCACTGTAACTGTTAAGAGTTTAGAAGGACAAGAAGCATATTTTGTGTGGTCTTGTGTCAATTTCCAAACAGATTAAGTGGACAGCTTCCTAAGAATATGACTTATTAAAGTTAGCTCAACAAAGGCAATTTCAATGCTATTTCAATAGTCATAAAAGAAATATAAGCATTGTCTAAAATGCACCACTGTAAAAGATACCAGAATTAGGGACAACGCTTCTGCTAATCTTAATAAAACAGACAAATTTGTTGAAAGACACACCTATCAAAACTCATAAGGAGACAGAGATGAATTGACTAGATCTTTGTCTGTTACAAACAGGACTGAAGTTAACGGTCTTACACATCAATGATTTTCCATATTTGGAAATATATTAGTAGGGGAAAGTGGCATTGTTGAGTCAAAGGCTTTGAACACTTGTAGTTGGCAGGTAGGAGCAGGTCTCCGATGGTCCCCGTACTGTGGTTTCCTCGCTGTGATGTGGCGATGCACATGCCTCGTGCAGCGGCTCCTGAGGATGAGG
>PVKU01011227.1:0-45197 GCA_004027475.1 Anoura caudifer | reverse complement strand
TTCTCAGATAAGGTCAAGTTAAAGGAGTTCATCATCACCAAGCCCTTATTATATGAAATGTTAAAGGGACTTATCTAAGAAAAAGAAGATAAAAAATAGGACAGTAAAAAGACAGCAAACTCACAGATATTAACAACCATACCTAAAACAAAAGCCAACTAAGCAAACAAATAGAACAGGAATAGAAACACAGAAATGGAGATCACATGGAGGGTTAGCAATAGGGGAATGGGAGGAGGAGAGAGGGGAACAAGGTACATAGAACAAGTAGCATAGATGGTGGGTAGAAAATAGACAGGGGGAGGGCAAGAATAGTGTGGGAAATGTAGAAGCTAAAGAACTTATGACACATGAACATGAACTAAAGGGGGGGAATGTGGGTGGGAGGGGGTGTGCAGGGTGGAGGAGAATGAAGGGGGGAAAATGGGACAACTGTAATAGCACAATCAATAAAGTATATTTAAAAAAAAAGAAAAAAGAAAGTACCTTTCTGCTACAAGAACATACCCATGTTCTCAAGCATGGGTCTGAGTAAGCAAAGCTGTTCCACCACAGCCCAGAGACCAAGGGCACGCGCAGGCTCCAGGCCAGAGTGCCTGAGTCTGTTTCTACCTCCAATTCTTCGTCTGGAAAATGGGCACAACTACCCCTTCTCCAACTTCAGGGAAGTGCTCCCGCATGAGTGAGGATACAGAAAGTGCTGAGCAGTGCCCAGCACACTAAGTGTTCACTAAGAGCCCAGTGTCCCCGCTGCAGCTGTCAGGCCCTGAGGCCTGCATTCCCTCCCACAGCCTCTCCAAAGCCCCACATACTTCTCCAGGAATGCTGGCCACTGCAGTCTCTCTCACCCTAACCCAGGAGCTCAATCAGAGTAAAAGAACCTGATTAACAAGGGCAAGAAAGTTCCCAGGCACTGACCACTCCTCCCCAAAGCCCACCCTTCACAAGCTGCTCTGCACCCTCCCTCCTTACACATGCAGAATGGGGCTGCCGTCTCATCACACAGTCTGAGCCTTTCAACACCCTCCTCCTGCACACTGTGGGACCCAGGAAGGGAACTCAGAGCCTGCTTTAAACACGAGTGTGATTTAACCACAGGCCTCAGGTGCCCTTTCTAGCTGGATTGTGCCCACCAGCCATCCACTTTCTGAGCCACACCCACTGGTGACCCAAATCTTCATTTTCCAGGTGACCTAACCCTAATTCTAAATGGCCAATAGAGATTCTGAACTTGATCTTATTCCCGCTTAACAAGTGTTCTTTAATTCAATCATTTTAATAGGCCCTCAAGAGAAAATGTTGACTTCATATACTGAAGTACCTATTGGTCTATTACAGCTCAGTATCATCCAAGCTATTAAAAACAGCAAGAAGCCCTGACTGGTGTGGCTCAGTTGGTCCGGTGTCATCCCTTGAAGTGAAAGGTCACCAGTTCGATTCCCAGTCAGGGCACATACCTGGGTTATAGGTTCAGTCCCTGGTCAGGGAGCACATGAGAGGCAACTGATGGATGTTTCTCCCCTCCCTTTCTCCCTCCCCTCCCCTCTTTCTAAATAAAAATAAAAATAAAAATATAACTAATAAAATAAAAAAATAAAATAAAACAGCAAAAAAAAAAAAAAAAAAAAAAAAAAAAAAAAAAAAAAAAAAAAAAAAAAAAAGGAGGCTGGGACAAAAAAGGAAGAAGACAGAAGAATGCAGGGTAGAGTGACGGCAGAGAGAGCAAGTCTGTGTGTGCCAGCAGCAAGGACCGGGAAGGGCATGCACCTTCTTGGTTGACACATGTGGAATGTGGCCATGCAGGCTCACCTGCTGCTGAAGCTGTCCTGTCACTGAGGAGCCTGGTCTGGCTGCCTGCAATGACCTGGAGATCCATGTTCTCAGGGGACGGTGGTAGGTTCTGGGCTCGGGTAGCCAGGAGTGCATTGAGGTACTGTAGTCGTGTGACCTGGAGGACAGAGTGCATTACTGGGCAGGTGAGGCATGTGGTCATACCCCCCGTGCCCACCTCTTGCCCACAAGCACCTGAACCAGGTGGGAGAGTCACACTGGGCAGGATGAGGAGAAAGAACTATAGCCTAGCTAAGGGCAAAAGAGAGAATTCAAGTAAAGTGACTTTAAGATCTCATCTAGAAACTGGGTGTATAGGCCCAGAGATGGGACCAGATCACCAGTGGTCAGAGAGGGTCCCTGGGGAGCCAAGGCCATCATTACGCAGAGCAAGTTCAAGGTTTGCTCTGGGACATCTCAGACTGACTCCACTGGAATGTATTCTCAATCCACATAAACTGGTGACTAGGTGGTCTAGCCCCTTGGGGACACAAAGCTGGTTAGAAGCCAGCACCAATGAGCAGCCCAAACCTTGATGAACTGCAGGTCAGAGAGGGCCCTCACGGTGTAGTCAGGACAATACGTGGACAAGTGGGTGCCGTCAGCTGGCTCGGGCTGCAGGTCATGGCGGAGGGACTGAAGCGAGGACACTGGGGACTGGTGAACTAGTGAAAGGAACAATCAGTGATGGGGAAGCCATGCTGGGAGCCAGGCAGGCCCCACTCTGGTGGGGACAACTGCACAGCCTCTAAGATCCACCCCACAATCACACCAGGAGGGACTTTGGAAAGCTGGCAAACATACTTCCTCCAGGGTAAGGTTTCACAGGGATGGGGGTGAGCAGCAAAGACAAGCCCTGAAAAAAATGCTGCCCCTTCCCTCTCCATGACACTTAGAGTAGGAAACCCAGCAGGTCCTGAAGTAGACCACCCTGAAGGAGGCTCAAGCACTGGAGGAAGAAAGGGCAGAACCCTGGCCCTGGGGCCCCAGCTAGAGCAGGGGAAGAGCCCCATGGCCAGCCCAGCCTTCACTCAGGAGGGGTTGCGGCTTACCCGAGGACGGCACGGTCAGGGCAGACACGCCGTAATAGGTGAAGGCCCCATTCTCGAACTTCAGGCCCTCCTTCCCAATCTCCACCTCAACCCTGCCCTGGGAGGTGGAGGGAGAGACACAGAGGCACACACGTTACCGTTCCTGCCGGAAGGGTGCACAAGCAGAAAGCACCCACTCTGACTATGCAGGGATGCACCTAGATGTGCCTCCTTCTCTCAGACCCTTCCCTGCTTTCCGGTTAGGTGGGGGCCTGGCCCAGGCTCCTGGTTACCTGCAGAATGAGGATGAAGTAATCCACAGGCCGGCTGCGCTGGTACAGGTAATGATGTGCAGCCAGGCGGTTGCTCTCGTCAAACCTCACCTCCTGGTTGACGCTGGGGTGCCTCAGCAGGTGCAGCAGGACCTTCTCGGAGATTCTTAATGGGCTAAACACATCCACCTCTGCCCAGGGCAGAGAGAAGAGAAGTGGCCACTGGGCCCTGACTGGCCTGTGTAACCACACTGACTCCTGCTGCCCACCTGGAATGTACTGGCTGGCCCTCAAGCTGAGTCCCCTTCCCAACACAAGGAATGGGCAGCCACATACACCACAGGCAGCACCAGCCTGGCCCTGGTTTTCAGCTGTTTGGCACAGAGGAGATGCCCCCTCAGGCAACCTGAGCATCCAGAAGAGTGTCTCTGCTGACAGGGCAGCCATAGCCCCAAAGTTCTCCTGGATGCTCTCCTGCTTACTGGTGATGGAACAGTCCATGTCTGCTCTGGGGGGCTGGGGGGCTGGGGGGCTGGGGGGCTGGGGCAGGGGGTCACTTGACCCACTGGATGGCTAGCGAAAGAGTGGGGACAAGGCATACCCTTCTCCCTCACCTCGGGAAAGGAAGCGCTGGGTGGCCAAGAGCAGCTGAGGCGAGATTTTCACTTTATGTTCATCGTCAGACACCTTGAACAAGGAAAACTCCTCTTTCCGTCTGAGAGGGGTGCTGAGAGAAGCAGGCTTCTTCTTCACCATGGTGTCTCCTGGGATGGTGAGCAGAAGCGGCTCAGGCACCAGCATGTTGCCCGCACCCCCTCCACAAGCCTGGGGACTCCTGGGGGACAACTGAGACCCCCAGGGACACATTCTTGGCTCCTGAGATTGTACCCAGATGTCTCTGCCACCACACAGTAATCCTGATACCCAGGACAGAGGGTAAGTAGCCTATATTGCTGCCACACCCTGAGGAAGTACCAGAAAAGACTGTACCTCTCTTTGGAATTGGGAGAAGATAATGCTGACATGACACAAAGAAGCAGCCAAGTGACAGGCACCTGTGGTCACTAGAAGACTGCTCCCCAGAAAGTAGGCACTGGAGGAACCCTGGTGCTACACGATGGCAGCTAACCCATTGACCCTGTGCCTGAGGCAGTCAAGAAACAAAACTAACAATGCTGCATTGTGGGATACGTGCATGGGCAAAGCAATTCACTTGACAGCACACATGGGTGGGTGGCCCAGTGTCCTAAGTGCCATGAGAAGCCCCAGTTATCGAGCATGGGTTCCATGTCAACCCTGCAGACCTAAGCCACCATCCTAAGAGGCAAATGCTTCTAAGGCACAACCATGGCCCCACCTGGGGCCACCTCCTTAGCAAAGACCTCCTTTTGGGAAGACCTCCTTAGCAAAGAACAAGTTCTCCAAGGAGACACTTCTGTGATGTACAAACCAGAAAAGAAGCAAAAGGTGTGAGGAGAGAGTCTGGGAAATGCACATTAAGGGCCGAGCCTCAGTCATGGAGAAAACAAGAGGAGCCCCAAGCACTGGGACTGCAGGTCCACCAATGGATGGGCCACAACTCTGCATCCATGGGCAGGAGTGGGCCCTCCTGTAAAAGGGCAAGACTGACCACGCGGGGGGAAAAAAACAGAGATAACATCTCTGATCAGAGACCCACCATCCCCTGAAACTGAAACACACATCTCAGTGAACCTGCAAGACCAGCTGAGCCACAAAACTGAAGGAGGCCAGACTCACGGTAGTCCTCGGACTCATCCAAGATCTCGGACTTGATGATCTCCTCAATGACGTCCTCCAGGGTGACCAGGCCCAGGACCTCATAGAAGGGGTCACCTTCACCCTCGTTGTTCACCTTCTGCACGATGGCCAGGTGGGACTTCCCTGAGGGAGGGGATGTGCACGTCACGGTGTGCTGGAGGCGCCTGTGTTTCTCGGCCCCATCCTGCACAAGCCCACCGAAAGGGCAGATGCCAATACCTGTGTCCCTATGAAGCACCAAGCACTGGGTGTGACCTTTCTAGGATTTTACTGAAGATTCTCAACATGCTCATGAGGACTGGCCTCACCTCACATTCAAGGAACCTAAACCCTAGACACTGCACTCACCTGCGCTAGAGTCAGCCCCAGGTCTGTGTGGCTCCAAGCCGTGAATGTGGCTTAGGCATGGATGCATCACACAAACTGGGGGCACAAGGCACTAAATCCAGAAATGCAGGCTCCCTGGGACCATCTAGGTAGGGGAGCCAACAGGGTGGCTCCCCCCTCAACTCACTCTCCTAGGGCAGTTTTCCTAATTCTGAAAGCTGCCCTTTATTTCTAGAAGCCAAAGTCTAAGAAGATCATCCAGGGGATGAAGATAAATGGTAATCGGCCAGTCAGAGCCCAAGCTGTGTGGCAGGAAGAACAGCAGTCGGGAACTTTCCCCTTCTCCTGTCTTTCTTGGGTTACCTTCTTATTTGTTTGTCTATTAAGGAAATGTAAACTTGGAAAAAAAAAATCTCACACTTCCCAGTGCTGGGGCAACTTCAATAATTTACTCTGCTTCAGGTAAGTGTTCTTCACCTATAAAACTTTATATGTATACAAAAAAAAAAGGAAAAAGACACAATGCAAGCCACATAGGTCATTTCAAATTTTTGAGTGGCTACATTAAAAGAAAAAAGATTCAGGTGAAATGAATTGACAATATATTGTACTAACTCAATATAGCTAAAATATCACTTCAATATGTAATCATTATAAACATATTAATAGATGTTTTACTTTTTTGTGCCAAATCTTTGAAGTTTGGTGTGTGTTGCACCTACAGCACGTCTCAGTTCAGACTAATTAGTTACCTGTCCAGAGCGCAGTAGCCACACATGGGTGGTAGCAACTGGGCTGTGCAGGTCCGGGACCTGAGAGCAGACTGATCTCAGCCATACTCTTCTCTGTTTCTAGTGAAAACAGCTTAGGCAGGGAGCTGGCCTGGACCTGCACATGAAGAGGGTACTTGCTTCAAGAATCTTTTGGTTAAGCAAGAAGTCAAGTTCCCTTCTTTGTGTAAATCAATCTTTACATTCCTTGAGTTTAATTACAATTCAATGAGTAGAGTTTAGAAACACACTCTATGGAACTCTATCCGGCACGCTTGCCCCATTCCTACAGCATCCCCCCCCCCCAGCACTGCCCCATCCCCACCCCCCAGCAAACAGGTATAGGAAGGCCTCTGCTCCAAAGTTGAATGAAATGCAAAAATGTTGAGACTCAACCAAACACTATTACTATATTATTAGTAGTAGTAGTAAACCACTAACAGAATGATCAAGAAAGGAATGAGGCTATAAAAGAATAAAAAGATAACATTTACTGTATTTTATCAAACCTGAGATGCCATCGATTGTGAAGCACCTCCTGACTGCAGAGAAGTTGAGAAGCACGTTTCAGTGATTACTGTGTGCTGGCCACCAATGGCTTTACTCACTTATTACCTGAGTCTTTCCAACAACTCCCTGAGGCACACAGTACTATTATTCCCATTTACAGTTACAGAGAAAATGAGGTCCAGGGAGGTTCAGTAACCCACCCAGGTGCACAACCAGGATTTGAACCCAAGTAGCTGGCTCCCAAGCTCATTGTCCTCACCACCACGCCTCATTGAGAACAGTCTTAGAACACCCTCCCCTCAGGTGATTCCCACAGGGCCCATCTAAATAAAAGAAAAAATCATTCTTTTTTTCTATCTCAGTGATGCTCTAACAGGTTTAGACAAAAATGAAAGGTGGAAATGACACATTACATGTCTTGCCCTTTCCAAAGGAAAAGGCTGGAGGTCCCTGCAGAACAATCTGCTCATTCCTGCTGATGGGCACTGAATGGGGGCTGCAGCATTTCTAGATGCTGTCTTCCCCTTGGTATTTGTGTTGGGAATGGCTCACACCAGAAGGCAGGTGCTATTTCTAGAAGGGCCATGGGAACCCTGCCACATGATATGAATCTGTCAGGCCAAATCAGGAAGGCCAAGACACACAATTTTAACCCGCAGTCTTCTTGGACTCTGGGGCCAAAGCTCAAGTTCTACATGGCCATCTAAAGGCACAGATGACCATTTCAGCTTCCTTCTTCCAGGACGCTACTTGCTGCGGCAGGTTATCTGCAGAACGGACTAACTTCTCTCTTGTCTTCCAGCTTCTATGAAGCAGGCACAAGTTTCTCAGTGACTTGCCACATGGAAGGTCCCCCAAAACAGTGGCCATGTGATTTCATCTCAAGACAATGTTTGAGGGGACCCAGAAGGCAACGGTGAGAAAGCAGTAGAAGTACACAGAAAAAGGGCAGTTGGCAGGGTTGTCTATTTTTCATCTGAGAGGATACACACTCTGAAAGTATGGGCACCGCTGGCAAACATGGCCACAGGCCTGCCTTGTGCCAGAGCCACAAGCAAGAGGCAGGTGGTACATCTCAACAACATCAACTAGAAAGCCCTGAAAAAGCTCTGGAGTTTAATTTTAGTTAGTTAGCAGGCATAAGAGTACTCATGAATTATATTCATACTTGAGGACTCTTTCAAAATGCCTAGTTTCTACGATATTCTTAAAAATTCAGTTGGAGTTTAAACTCCTCTGCCCTCCCTCTTTTGTTTTTTAAACCAACTGCTTGAATCTGTCCCATGAGAAAGAACTCTGCTGACATTCCCCATGGAAGATCTGACTCTTCAAAGCTGTGGCTTTTGATAATGAACCAAAATTCAGGCACTTTAAAGCACAGACTGACAAACTCACCTATCCTAACCCCTCCTCTGGCTGAAGTCCTTGAATTATCTCATTGGGGGTTGACAAAGAAGGTAGAGGCTGATGGCTTTAAAGGAAATACATATTTACTCTATCTCCAAAGTACTCACTCTTCCTGGTAATGTTGGTACAAAATAATCGGTGTCACCTTAAGTCTGCACCACTGACTGAAGGCTACTCACTGGGAGAGGTGACTCTTCCAGAGTATAGAGTCCCAGAGAGACAGGGCTCTGGAAGCACAAGAGGAACAGAAGCCAGAACGATAGCTGCCAAGATGCCAGGAACTCCACCTTCAGGAAATCCAGAGGTACCACCACCTCACACTCCTGGCAGAGAGGTGGGATGGGAACCAAGTTCTAAAAGCTCATCAAGACTGCAATATGCCTTTGTTGACAAAGCAGAATAAAGAAAGGGGTTGGGCTAAGAAGAAGATATCCACCAAAGAACTGCACTGCATAAGAAGCAAAGCGCCAGGATTTCAGAGAAAAGAAGAGGTCATTCTGTCCTAAGAATGGCCCTAACTCACCACGGGAGGAGGAAGGCAAGGGAAGGAAGCACTCTCCACTCAAGCTCCAGGTCAGTTGCCCCCACCAGTTTCTAGTAGTAATAGTAATAGTAGTAATAGTAGTAGTAGCAGCAGCAGCTAATAGGCAGCTACAGGGTTAGCATCAAGCTGCATGAAAACTGCCTGGCTGTCCAGGGCTGCTCTGAGGCCACCACCCAGCATAGGAGTGGCCTACCCTGTGGCCACCCCTACCTACTGGCTCCTTTCCAACATCTAAACCTAAACCCACTTGCCCATCTTAATCCCCAGCTCATCCTCTCACAGCCATGCTCTCTGGCTTCTGCAGCGATACTTCATGGAAAGCCTGTCTTCAATACCCGTTGTACCTACCTCTCACGTCACACTCACTCCATCCCAATACCCTACACCAAAACACCCAACCCACTCATACAAAGGTCAAGGGAACCCTGCTGCCTGGATCCAGGTGGCACAACACTGGCCTCCTCTTCTGATCACTCTCCTTCCCTTGGTGAGTGGTCTCTTCCCCAGGTCCAGATGTTCTGAGCCACTGGCCCTTCTCAGCAGCCTCTCCTCTGCTGCCCTCACGAAACATGCACGCACCCTCAAGGTTAGGCTCTCTGCTCCTCTTCTGTGGTTGAGGACCACTGCTACACATCTGGTCCGAAGACCAGATGTTCACCTCCACTTAGGTCCTTCCCATTTCATGTCACCTGCTCTCTAGGACTTGGCCACAGGGCCACTGAACAAACTCCAATGTCCAGAACAAACTCCTAGCCCAGCCCCACTCCCTCTTCCCTGACCATGCTCTGCCTCAGGGAAAGTGAAAATCCAGGCTTCTTCCCCAGCTCCTTCCTCTTGCCCCCAAGCCCCTGACAACCACAAAACCCTTTAATTCCACCTCCAAAAGCTCTCTTGGGACTCCTTTCCAGGCCCTGTTCAGCCTGCCACTCTCTCCTCTGCAACCCCCACCACCTGCCCACTGTTCCCCACATCAGTCATGGACACAAGCTCTGCTCACAGGCACCACCCTGGTGTCAAGTCTAGTCTCTCTAGCATTTCAAGCTGGGAGGTGGCACAGAAGCGATGGAATGAACCCTCCCCAGCTGACTCCAGGAACACCTCGTAGACCACATTGGCCCAGATAAAGTACTTACCACCAGGAAGTCCTGTCTAGCCCCTACCCTGGGCTCCCCTCCCCTGAGGGGGGCTGCATGGCCACCCCTCAGATTCTCTAGCAGGGCAGTCAGAGCTACCCATCAAAGCCTCCTGCCCAACAGGAGGCACAGTAGTAACAGTAACCACCCAAATATGCAACACTCAGGCCTCTCAAAAGCACGAAAGGTGATGATGCATGTATGCGCTCACACAGTCTGGCATACAGCAATGCTAACACGGTGATCACCGCAAAGCCGATTCCTTGCCATCTGTCAGGGGCTCACCGAGCACCTCCCAGGCCAGCCTGCGGTGGAAGACCTCACAGTTGCCTGAAGATCAGGGGCCTCTGCCCACTTCCCAGCCTCACATACAGGCTTTAGGAGCAAGCCCACCCAGAATCCTGGGGGTCCCCTGTTCCCATCCTGCAAGAGTTTAAGCTGGCAGCCAAGGAGCAGCCAAGCTCTAAGGAGCACACCCAAGCCTGGCAATGGAGAGGACTGCAGAGGAGCACCACACCTTCACACTTGGAGGGTAAGTCTTGGTTTTCACCAGCAACCTTAGAGTTGCTCATATACATCAAGGTGAAATATGTAGTTGAGGGAAAACTTGAGAGACCTTAGGGTTAAAAAAGGGAAAGTTCTCTGAAAGATGGAGGAAGTTTTCTAAAGACAGTTAAAGGAGAGACTGAATCAGTATCTATGAAGTTGCTTCTGGCAAAATCAAAGTGGACACTTCATCCACACAGCAGAAAGGTACTTGCCAATCACTCACTTTTCTGTAATCAAGAAGGCAGCTAGCAGCCCATTAGTGACAATGGTGACCTGGAAACAGGCCAAGTTATTTTGACATTACGGGTATCCCTTACTTTATTGCTCTTCAGATGTTGCATTTTTTACAAATTGAAGTCAAGACCTTTCACCAGCAAAAAAGATTAAGACTCACTTTATTGTGGTGGTCTGGAACTGAACCTACAATATCCAAAGTATGCCTGTACATGTAAATAGATAATAGCTTCAAGTTATCTGGAGAACTAGTTTATTCTACTTTTTAAAGTTTCTATCCACGAGTTTGAACCTGCTTCAAAGCCAAAGCCCATAAAAAATGACCTGGAAAGGGAAAGAGCTGAGGATTGGAGCCTAGTGGACACACCTTCCAGAAATGGGGGCCTACCACGAAAAGGGAGGTTTTGCTGTCTCTAGAAATGTCACCCTCTGAACGAGAGCCTTTAAATAATATTTCAAAAAGTCACTCAAAGCTGCAAGGCCATCATCTTCTTTAAAGGCCACATTAAAAAAAAAAAAAAAAAAAAGGCCATTTTGAGGTCTCATTGCCCTCCACAGGCCTGGGACCCTCTCCCCAAGGCTTCCATAACCCTCCATCCCTTTTCTAATGGAGGGCGAAGGCATTCGGGTTCCCTCCGCAATTCCTGGACTTTACCTCGCTTGAACTCCTCCAGAACAGCGTCTAGCTTCGTGTCATTGAAGACAAAGTGGAGCGGGTGGTTGTAGAAGCGGGTGATGGTGCTGAGCGGCGTGCAGTCCTCGGGGTCCACAAAGGCCAAGTCCTTGAGGTAGAGCATGTCCACGATGTTGGAGCGCTCCTCCTCGTACACAGGGATGCGTGTATGGCCGCTCTGCATGATGCTAGCCAAAACGCCAAAGTCCAGCACGGTGCTGGCGTCTAGCATGAAGCAGTCCTCAAGCGGCGTGAGCACTTCCTCCACCGTCCGGTAGCGCAGCACGCCCTTGCTTAGGTCGCTGTAGGGGTCGCCGCCACCTCTTGCCAGCTCCAGCACGCGCTCTCGCAGCCGCCCAGGTCGGGCCGCCAGCTCCAGCAGCTGCCCCACCGGCAAGGCCACCGGCAAGGTGAGCAGCACGGCCAGTCGGCTGAGCACCAGAGCTCGCGGGGCCAGAGCCAATGTCCAGCGTCCGCTCACGGCAGCCGGCAACACTTCGGCTACCAGGAACGCTAGGCCCGCGCTGCCCAACACGGCGGGCAAGACTCGCTGGCCGGCTGCGCTGTACAGCAGCACAGCCAGCGCTGCCTGCGCCAGGCTGGCTAACAGCAGCAGCGCGCCAAGGGCGCAGCCGGCCCAGCGCCTCGCTGGCTCGAGACGCCGCGCCGCCGCGCGCTCAGCCTCCGAGCCATTCTCGCGCAGCACCTGTACCTCGGCTGGTGCCAGCACCAGCGCGCTCAACTGGAGGCCTCGTGCCAGTGCTGCCAGCGCCAGCATCCCCGCCGCCCCCAGGCCAAGCAACCAGGACGGCACCGCCTCCTGGAACGCCGCCGCGACGCTCGGCTCCGCGCGCACGGCCTCGGCACGCAAGCGCAACAGCGCACGCCACTCGCTCGCGGAGGCCACCACAGCTTCTCCAGATGCAGTGCCTCCCGGCTCCTCACGCATTGCCAGCAGTGCGGAGTGCGGACGCTCGGCCTCGGCGCGCAGGCGCAGCAGCGCACGCCACTCACCGGTAGGGGCCACCGCCTCCCCCGGCGCCGCAGCTGGCCCGCCCTCGGGGCAACCCGCCCCCTCGGGAGCCGCCCAAGACCACGAGCTGTTAGCGAAGCCAGAGCCGAAGAGGCGCAAGCGGAAGGTGGCCTCGGGCGCAGCCGGCACCTCCCCTCCGCGTGCCCACGACGCGCCCGCGGCTCCCGCCTGCTCTAGGCAGACGCCCAGCACTCGTGGGCCCCGTGCCGTCTCCCCAGCGACGTGGCCCAGGCACAGCGCGGCCAGCAGCCAGCCCAGCAGCCCTGCCGCCGCTACTGCCGCCATCTCCCGCTGCCCCTCTCGCTTTCCGCTCAGCCTACCTCCGTCTCTGCTGGCCAATCGGCGCCGCGCTCGCACCCCTGTGCCAATGAACGACGCTTGGGGGAGTGCCCAGGATCGGGCTAGGCTGCGCCAGGGCGTAAACAGGCGGGGCGGGCGGGGGCTGGTGAGGCTGGTGGGACTGGTGGGCGCGGCGCTCTGCGCGGTAGTCGGGGTGCGGGAGACCTGGGTAAAGCTCTGAGAAGTTCCGGGCGGGACTTCTGAGAAGTGCCGCTTTGGGAACTGCAGACTAGAGGCAATGATGTTGAAGGGAGATCCGGAGCTGGACTCCGGGAAACTAAGGTTCGGGAAGATGCTTGTTGATGACTCCCAACCTCGCTGTAGTCCGGGGACAACTACATAGCCCTTGGAAGAAAAGATATAAACACACGAGATCACTACCCACTGGGACTCTTGCCGCTACTTCATGTTGGTTTCTAGGAGAAAAGTAAAGCCCAACTCGGCATGGATGTTGTTATTTCAACGCCACCTACCTAACATGGCGTCACCCACCCAGGTCACCACCTAGCCACATTCGGAAACAGCGGCTCTGTCAGGAATGCATGGACCTGTTATTCCACTTGTATTTATTTGGTCTCAGGCTTCCTGGGGAAAGAACCTATCTATCACTTAATTTTGTTGAGGAAACCTTTGGACAGACACTGAGCAATTTGGATCACACTTGGAAAGCACAAATGGTCATTTGAACTGTCAATATCCAAAGACAAAGAATCCAGAACATGGCGAAGCTGCTCACTAAGTGCTTCCCTGTTAACAGTAGAGGCCTCAACTGTACTTCCCCAGCTCCTTCCTCAGATCTGCGCCATTTCCCATCCCCTGGTTAGTTTCAGCACCAATGGAGACACTTGTCACTTGACCTTCAGGTCCCTCGTTGACCCTTCACGGGCCATTTTCCCTACTGGTCATTTGGTTCAAGACATTTCCATGTTTTATTCAAATATGTTTTAAACCCATAGCTATCGTGACTTCACTGGCTAATTCCTGCTTAGTTCTTGTCTGCAAATGTCACTTCCTCCAGCTGGTCTTCCTCCACCATCTTGACTAGGTTGGGTCAAGGTTAGAAGAACTAGGTATCTCTCCCCAAGAGCATCCAGTACTTACCTCATGGTGGTAAGTACATTAATTCAACAAGTATTTCCTGTATGGAGTGGCTGCACTGTACCAGGTCCTGTTCTAGTGCTGGTACTATATGGAAATAAGAAAAGTCCCTGCTCTCCTGGTGCTTAGGTTCCATCCAGTATTGGGACAACAGGATACACACAAATCATATTTTAATATCTGGCAGTAAGCGCTATGGGGAAAAACAAGACTAGAAGACACAGGGTTTGGGACCATGCTGTTTATGTAGGGTGATCTAAGAAGGCTTCTCCAAGGAGGTGACATTTAGACTGGGCCAGACCAAGCAAGGTAAATCTCACAAAGAACTGGGGGAAGCGTGTTCCAGGTGGAGGAGAAAGTGAATCCAAGGGTCCTTGTGTGACTATTCCCTTCTAGGGGTCTTCCTCGTTAAACTCACTGAGGGGCTGGTTGCATCTGGCATGCAACAGGGACTTTAACATGTGGAACACATGGGTGGATAACATTCATTCTTCCCACCTATACACAACTTTTTGCACTTGTTATTTCCTTTACCTGGAATGTCCTTTCTGCCTACACAAGTTCCTGCCTTTAAACATCCCCCCCAACTTGGTGGCTCTGTTAAGCCTGACTGGCTTGAGCCCCTAGCCTCAACACCATCGTGTATACTATGGCCAAGACACCTGTGAGCACTGCAGGAGTGGATGTAGTGAGGTCACTCTCAGGTGGGCTCCTCAGATCAGAACTCTCACTTTGAGATCAGGAGGCAACTGCACATTATAAAGCACTGTGATCCTATCTCTGAATTAAGCTCCTTTCTCCTTCAGCCTCCAGGGTTGACAGGAGGGGCAATTTACCCATTCCAACTGACCCCTTTTGGTACCTGATGGCAGAAGACCCTGAGGTGTCCATTTTCAGAATTTCTAATTGTGGTAACTGAGCACGTGTCTAGCAACTCTCATGAGGCCAGCCATGATTATACATATTTTGTAAATTATATTTCTCCTTTTTAAAAAACATATTTACTTAATTTTAGAAAGAAGGGAAGGGAGGGAAACAGAGGGAGAGAAACATCTGACCCGCAACCCAGGCACATACCCTGACCAGGAATTGAACCAGCAATCTTTTGGTTCACAGGCCAGCCAGGGCTCTGCTTCTTTTCTACTGCTAAACTGTCCCAGAATACTGGCCCCTTGCCCTGACACAAGTGACAGCCAATTAGTCACTTCTATTTCTATGACAGGTACTAAATATCGACTAACTCAAGTAGGCAAATTTTAGACTCACCACAATTTCCTATTTCATTTTTTATTACCAATCAAAAATAAATTCCATATATTGTTTAGCAAATATCATTGTTTTGTGACAAAAGACACGAGTCATAACAACAAAACTCCCCGAGAGTCAAACTCATAACAATGCCAAAATAAATCACAAAAATATACAAATTAAAATCTTATGCAAAATAAATATGAGTTACTTGCTATGGTGGCTGTGACTTGCCTACCCATTTGGTGGCCATCTGCAATGGTCTCCCTTACAAAGGAAGATGTGCAGAGATGGGCCAATTGCAGGGTAGAGCTCAGCTCAGGAACCAGAGGTTGGAATAGGAAGTGAAAAATTGCACTGGGAAGAGGAAGTCATGGACCAGGAATATTTGGAAATAATTATGACCCTATGCAAGAAGTGATTATAAAAGGTGAAGGGGAGTGGGTGGAGGAAGAGGGACCATCTGTTGACAGTAAATATGTGTGCAAAGAGGTAGCTGTGGAAGAATGTGCACCTGCTTTTACTTCACACACACTCACTTGGTTCAGGGCAATGTGCTTGGCCCCACCTGGCACTCGGGTCTCAAGAACACAGCTTTGCAAGCTTCCATGTGGATCAGCAAGCTGCTCCTGTAGAAAACTAAGGGGTTTCCTCTACAGGGAACAAAGGTCCAGTGTCTTTTTTCCTTCTGGCTGAGAACCCATGGGTGTCAGCACCTTCTCTCAGACTTTTAGGAATAAATTCTGTGACTGGCCAGGGGCAGGCATACTTGGTGCTAGACATTTCCTGGTCCCAAGACAGGATTCTCCAGGCACCTAAAGAGCAGAGCACTTGGGTGACAGAACTCACTGGCTGAGGAAAGGACAGTACTCAGGTGGAAGGCCTGCAGAGTCTGCCTCGCCTGATCTCAGGCACCATCAACTGTTTTGTCTGACAAAAGGGCCAATGTGGACCTTGGTCCCACAGCCTCCCCAGCAGTGGGAAGCCTGGAGCTATGCAGCAGGGCCTGATTCAGCCCCAAGGAAAAGGTGCTGGGGCAGGATTTCCTGTGGGTGCGGAGATCTGTACCACCAGCTTCAGCACAGGCCATGACGACATCTCACGCTAGGATTATAGACATGGGGGAAATGTGGCTGCCAGTTGTGTGCCTTTAAGGTGGAAACTTTTCCTGGGTCCTGGACGTGTATAAAGAGAACATGTAAGCCTCATCTACAAGGGAAACGGCATGGGCATGAAGAACTCATTTAGGTTGGCTTCCTACATGTTTTGTTCTCAACCTCCAAGAGACCTTGGGGTTTGGACCAGAAGTAGGGAGTCTGGAAAGCAGAGTTCAGGGGTCAGACTGGTCTTTGGTTGTGGGGTGGGAAGGGAAAAAAGGGTATTGTTGCTAACAACACAGATACTCAAGAGATTCCCTCTTAGAACCTAAAGGAGTATCGCAGACAAGTCACCTCAACTGTAGATCCTGTCTTAACCCAGGGGGAAGCCTTTGGTAAAAGTGAGGGCAGCCTAGGGAGCAGGGGTGAGCAAACTGAAAGGTAGAGGACCCTGCGTAACCCATCAAGTCAGCCCCATCATAAGGGGACAGTTGTCCAAAGGGGCAGATATGAGGCAAACCAATGGAGACAGTGGTGATAGTGGCCCCAACTCACCAGGAGAGCTTATCAGCAGGGTTCTCAGAAAGTCCTGAACCCAGCGAATGACAGGAGCAGGGATCCTCTGCCATAGCTGGGAATTTCAGTCCCTGATTACAGTTCCTCAGAATCCCCCAGCCTCAGCGACATCAGACTAGCCTCCGTGCACACGTCCCCAATGCTATCTGGTTCTTTCCTTCCTGGGAAGAACAGGGCCTCTGGGACCCCGGCATCTTTGGAAGGCAAGGAGGAGGAAGAGTGGGCTCCCTGAGTCAGGGACATAGTCAGAAGGTTGAAGCTGGGAGAGATAATGGCTATTGCTTCCCAGAGTGAAAAACCCTTTCAAAGTTTTTGTGGAAAAAAATTTTTTAAAATAAAGTTCCTTAACCCTGTCTTCCCTTCTGCATTCCCTTCCCCAAATGATATTTAAAAAGAGGAGCAATAAGCCTAATTTAGAAAGTCTCCAGTAAAAACACAGCCTTTCTTGTGGTGGCTGCTCCATGCCTCAGTCCAGGGCTGGGCAGTCGTTAACTTCAGAGCTGTTCACAGGTCCCTGCCATAGGCTGGGGGCCACCTGGCTGCTCAGTAAGACAGGGTCTCTGCACCCTGTCTGGCTTAACAGGCTCCCTTTCTTCAGGTGGGCCCACTGGGGCGGCCCCCACGGAGCTGGTGGGGGGGCCCCGGGCCCTCCTGTCAGATGGTGCTCTCAGGACCAGCTTTGTGCAGTGTGGCATTGCGTTCGTTGAGGAGAGTCGTGGTCTCATCCACCACAGGCAGCTCAGGCTTGTCCACCAAGTTCTCCGTGCAGATGGTACACCCGTCCAAGGGAAACTGAGGGGAGTTGTCCATCCGTGAGGCCAGCAGCCCGTTCTGGTACTGCTGCCGGGTGATCTGCATGAAGGAGGGGTGAGGATCACTAACAGCAGGGCTGGGAGGCCAAGGCCACCGGAGACCTGGGGAAGCAGGACTGGCAGGACAGAGGCTGCAAGCCCAGAAGGAGGATGTGAGCAGAGGGAGTCTCTGGAAACCCATCAAGAATAAGCAGCAAGACTAAGGAGGACATTCATGTCAGGCCAGGGCCCTGGATTCCGGGTGGTGGATGGAAGAAAGAGTTGCTGATTCTTGAGGCAGTGATCCAAATGCCCAGACCACAGCCGCAGGTAGCACTCACCTTAATGTACTGCAGGTCCATGAGCGCCCGGACACTGAAGTCAGAGACGTACTGGCCCAGGACAGAGCTGCCAAACTGGTTGCTGCTGCCTGTCAAGGGGGCTGCACTTGAGAGGTCCGTGCGGTCTGGGTAACTGAGGGAGGCTGAGCGGCTCAGGGGCATGGGGTGCGATGGGGAGCGGTCTGTGGGGAGACAGAGGCTGTCAGGCCCTGCCACCCTGCCGCCCTCACAGCCTCTTGTCCAGCCTTGTCCAAGGATGCCCCGGGGATGCTGCCCCACCAGGATTGAGAACATTTCTTAAGGACAATAAGAAGCTCTCACTGCAGAAGCTCTGACCTCATCAAAGCAAGTGAGTTAGTTTGTTTAGCAGTGTTGCGCAATAATTATTAAACAGTCTACCAAAACAAAACAAAACAAAACAAAACCCAAGACTCAGGAAGTTTATGGCTACAGAACCCAAACAAATGATCACTCAAGGGCAGCACAATGGTTACCCTTGTCTCAGTAACACCTCGTGTCAATGGACACAAACCGCATACCTTTAAATTACATTAAAAGAAAGATAATACAATTTGCACTCTCACAACATACATATAACACACATACCTCAACATGACGCACTGCTCACAACTAAAAATGCTCCTAAGGGGTCAAACATTTGTTCTGCACATGACCTATTCTGTGTGGACAGTCCTACCCACTGGTGTCTGCTGAGCCCAGCCAGCCTGACAGGTGTCTGCAGGCAGCAGGTTCCTTTCCCAGGAACTAGAGGCTCCAGAACTTCAGGCTTCCTATTCCCAGTTAGTTCCAGTCCTCCTCCTGGGAGGCAAAGCCTGGGCAGCGTGGCGGTGCCTCTTACTGCCACCAGGAGCAGTTCAGGCCTCATTCTGTTGACTGTAACCAGAAAAGGGGGATGATTCAACCTCAAATGAGGAAGGATCACACTCCTTATTTTGAAAAACAAACTGCACACGTTATTATGCATCATTAGCTCTAATTTTAAAAACACTTAGAAAACAAAATCCACGAAGAAGCTAACTGTGAAGGCATGCTGGCTTGTTTCAAACAAACAGTAAGTATACTAAGCTGATTTGCTTAGTTAGGTACTAAATTACTAACTAATTACTAAGTTAGTGGTTCTATCAAATAGCTCAGTGAAGAGAGCAAACATCGCGGTGACTGAATGACCAACAGAACTTTAACAAAGTGGGAATAAATCAGTAATGTGCCATCTCAGAACTCCACTCAGAAAACAAGGGAAAACTGGACATTCCACAACGGGGCGCTGCACAATTATTAGAGGGTCATGTACATGTATCTCTTACTCCAACCTAAGTAAAACCTCTGATGAAGTTCTAGAAGAAAGCAGATACTGAGGATATCAATATTCCACATTAAGGGGAGCATTTGAGATCTTGCTTCCTGGCAACTGTCATCAGTTCAGTTCAAATAAACTCCTATAAAGATTAAAAAAAATACTTCACATTAATTATTTGGATCATGGAATGCTTTTAATTAATGCTTATTAACATTCCAGAACAGGAAGTGAATTTAAAACCAACACAAATTGGTGACATGGCCTATTAAAAATAGAGGCCCTAAAGAAAAATATAGGGGACTTCCAGCCAAGATGGAAGTGTAGGTGGACACACTGTGCCTCCTTGCACAACCCAAATTAAGGACAACAAAGATTTAGAAACAAGAAAACAACCAGAACTGACAGAAAATTGAACTGTAAGGAAGTCCCACAACCATTCATCCAGACCGTTAAGAGGAGCGGAGTTGCAGCAGGAAAAAGTGGAGGTTGGCAGACCTGGGCGCATAGGTGGCGGCTAGCGGACCCCAGGCATGGGGTGGCAACGGGCAGACCCAGTGAGGTGTGCAAGGCAGCTGGCTGACCAGGCAGTTCCACATACGCTCGCAGATAATCCAGGCAAAAACAGGGAGCGAGACAGACCTCGCAACCCAGGGCCCCAGTGCTGGGAAATAAAACCTAAAAACACTGATTGAAAACACTTGTGGGGATTGAGGTGCCAGGAGAGACTCCCAGCCTCACAGGAGAGTTTGTTGGACAGACCCACAGGGTCCTAGAACATACACAAGCCCACCCACAAGGAAATCAGCACCAGAAGGGCCCAATTTGCTTGGGGGACATGGCAGAAGGGACTGGAATCCGAAAGAGATCAGAACAAGCACCATTGTTCCTTCTCGCACCCTGCCCCCACATACAGCATCACAACCCTGTGACTGGGCTGCCCTGCCCTGGGGAACACCTAAGGCTCTGCCCCTCACTATGTAACAACCTCAACCAGACCAAAAAAAAAAAAAAAAAAAAAAAAAAAAAAAAAAAAAAAAAAAAAAAAAAAAAAAAAAAAAAAAAAAAAAAAAGGCACAAACAGGAGAACAGATCAAAGCCCCAGAGCCAATTCATCTATGTGACCAAGAGATAGCCAACCTATCAGATGCACAGTTCAAAGCACTGGTGATCAGGATGCTCACAGAATTGGTTGATTTTGCTCACAAATTAGATGAACAAATGAAGGCTACAATAAGTGAAATGATGAAAAACACACAGGGAACCAATAGTGATGGGAGGAAAACTGGGACTCAGATCAATGGAGTGGACCAGAAGGAAGAAAGAAACAACCAAACAGAAAAGAATAAAGAAACAAGAATTCAAAAAAAATGAAGAGAGGCTTAGGAACCTCCAGGACATCTTTAAATGTTCCAACATCTGAATTATAGGGGTACCAGAAGGGGAAGAGGAAGAGCAACAAGTGGAAAACTTATTTGAACAAATAATAAAGGAGAACTTCCCAATCTGGCAAAGGAAATAGACTTCCAGGAAGTCCAGGAAGCTCTCAGAGTCCCAAAGAAGTTGGACCCAAGGAGGAACACACCAAGGCACATCATAGTTACATTGGCCAAGATTAAAATGAAGGAGAGAATTCTAGAAGCAGCAAGGGATAAGGGGACAGTTACCTACAAAGGAGTTCCCATCAGACTGTCAGCTGATTTCTCAAAAGAGACCTTACAGGCAAGAAGGGGCTGGAAAGAAGTATTCCAAGTCATGAAAGGCAAGGACCTACATCCAAGATTGCTCTATCCAGCGAAGCTGTCATTTAGAATGGAAGGGCAGATAAAGCACTTCTCAGATAAGGTCAAGTTAAAGGAGTTCATCATCACCAAGCCCTTATTATATGAAATGTTAAAGGGACTTATCTAAGAAAAAGAATATTAAAAATATGAACAATAAAAAGACAGCAAACTCACAGTTATTAACAGCCACACCTAAAACAAAAGCAAACAACTAGAACAGGAGCAGGAACACAGAAATGGAGATCACATGGAGGGCTTGCAACAGGGGAGTGGGAGAAGAAGAGAGGGGGGAAAAGGTACAGAGAATAAGTAGCATAGATGGTGGGTAGAAAATAGACAGGGGGAGGGCAAGAATAGTGTGGGAAATGTAGAAGCTAAAGAACTTATGACACATGGACATGAACTAAAGGGGGGAATGTGGGTGGGAGGGGGTGTGCAGGGTGGAGTGGAATGATGGGGGGGAAATGGGACAACTGTAATAGCATAATCAATAAAATATATTTTTAAAAATAAAAAGGAAAAATATAACAAAATACAAAGTGTTTGTTTCTGAATAATGAAATTACAATGCTTCCTAATTTTCTTAAGACTTTTCTATTTTCCCAATAAGCTATGTTACTTTTATGATTAAAACAAAATAATATATACAAAGAAGGAATTTTTAATTTGGTAATTCTACTTCTAAAGGAATATTCTATGGACATAATCTCAAACACAGAAAACATTTTTCACAAAGAGGTTTACATCATGTTATTATTTAAAATACATAACCCCATGCATAAGGGAGAATAACAAATGAAGGCACATCTGCTTGATGGGACCCTGTGGCTCTAACTAGAAAGCTTATGGGAAAGCATCTCTGGTCCCATATCAGGTAAAAATATCAGAATTCAAACGGTGTATGCATGAACTTCTGGCCATATGTGAAACAAGAAAGTGCAGAAGAGGAACAGGGAGGCTGGTCAGTGAAGGCCAAATGGCCTGTCTGTTCTCATCAGACACCCCCTGCTCGGTGGCCATTACCGGCTTCCAGCTTCCTCTCACAGCCAAAAGTAGGCTGTGTTTGAAAGGGACCAGTAACCTTTTAAATTTTATTTTATTTTTTAGAAGAGGATCAATAGTAAAGTGTGCTTTGGTACAGTGAGGAAAGAATACAGATGTAGGAATGTAAAATGGGAAACGGTTAGGTAAGGTGCTAGGTCCGTAGGTCTGTAGAGGCTCAGAAGCTGCTCTAGGTTACGCACTAGGACTGGAGCTCAAGGCACGAGCCATGCTCTCAACCTCCTCAGGGCACACCAGGTGGAACCAGGATTCTGGTGACAAGGCCAGCATCTCCTGCCACCGCCTGCTGCCTCAGAACATGGGGAACAGGGATCCCTCCAGTGAGTAGGAGTAAGTCTGGCCAACGCAGTCCCACCAGTCCCGGAACAGGGCCCAGGAGTGCAACATACCAAAGGCCAGAAATACCATATGGCATTTGGCTTTTTCCTAAATACTTGGACTACCACATTTTAGTTGTAATAGAGAAAAACAAATAATAACTGAGCTCTAACTAAACATTCACATCAATTCCCTCATTGCTTCCAACAATTTTAAGGGTGCATATGAGGAAACCAAGACTTAGGGAGGCTGAGTCAGTCCCTCAGAATCATTTAGCCGGTAGCTGTGGAGACGGCGTTCCCAGGACAGTTTGACTGTGGCTGCACTGCTAACTGCCCAGCCACTGCCGCCCCTGCTGGAAAGACACCAGCAGTCACAGCATGAAAAGCAAAGCCTGTGGAGAAGGGTAGAACATTTTTTAGAGAAAGCTAATATGACCAATCTGTCATATTAGCTTTCAATGGTGAACAGGGTGGCTGATCAGGGTGGCTGAATAGCTAGGCTCATCTGGCCTGGCTGGGAGTAACCCTCCATCCTAGCCTATCATCTGAGAGAGAGAGAGAGAGAGAGAGAGAGAGAGAGAGAGAGAGAGAGAGAGAATGAGTAAGTGAGTTAGAGTTTGTGTATAGCACATGCATGTGTGCGCACCTTTTCAAAGACTGAAGAACCTTCAGGGAAGCCCTTCCAGGACAGGGGCAAAGCCACCTAACAACTGGGCCCCAGGCCAAGCTGGCCCTCAAGTGTGAACAGGTGGGAAGCCCCAGTGCCTACTGGAGCAGGTTAATGCAGCTGCAGTGTGTGGGCTCAGGAGACAGGTGGCAGTGCAAAGTTCTCCAGCCATGCCATGTTACCTGAGAGCCGTGAGAGTAGGGAGTTCCGCTTGCCAGGCGGACACCCGACCTGGGTTGAAGGCACTGGAGCAAAAGAGGAAAAGGTCAGTGGTGGGTGGGGTCCAGGTCAGGAGGCAGGACATGGAGCCAACAGGAATGGGCTGGAGAAGCAGACCTGCTGTCCAGGCTCCCTATAGCAGCGAGGGGGCACAATGGAAAAGGAGACACAGCTTTGACAGGGAGGGTGCTCAGAGGATGCTGGTGGACTGGGCCCAAAGTTCCCACAGGGAATCCAGAGCCCTGAGAAGTCATCTCCTTTCCCTTCAGGCAACTCCAAATGGGAACTGAAGGTCTCCAGGTCAAGGAAGAGAGCCCAGGGGCATGACCCAGGTCTCTGAGGCACTGCTGCAGGGAGAGTACCTGGAGGAAATGTCCCATAAATGTGTGCGTCTCTGAATAAGATTTCCCCAAGCTGAATGGCAAGAGATGCTCTTAGAGGGGCAGAGAAGTCCTCCCCAAGGCTCTGGAGTCTTGTCTCTCCTCTCCCCCTCTTCCCTCTCTCTCAGGCCACTCATGCTGGTGGAGGGGCAGAGCTGTGTCATGCCTACGGATGAGCTGAACTGGGTCAATAAGCACGGATGCCCAGGTTCTCACACAGGGTCCTCTTGGTCAAAGGACAACAACTGGCGCTGCCAAGGCTCCCAAGAGCTGCAGCACCCCCCTCTCACGGTGTAGCCTGTCCCCCAGCACCAAAGTGGGCTTCCACTCTGCAGCCCGCAGCCACTGGGGCCTGTCATGAGGCTTGGAGGGGTCCCAAGACAAGTGAGGAGCTGCACTGGCCCCTTTAGCAAGGGGCATCTGAACCACCCAGGACTGAAGAAGCAGAGGGCATCAGGGTGGCCAGAGAGGCCCTTCCTTGGTCTTGCCATGATTTCTCCTGGAGGTTGTCCAGTATTCTTTTTGCCCTCAAGTCCCTTTATTCTGTCACAACTGACACTTAACCAAGAGGCAGCAGTAAGCCCCAAGAATTCAAACCTGTCTGCCACGTGCCCTGGCCTAGCTCCCAACTGTGGGCATTTTGGACCCCCTCACGCTCATCCCTTGGTTCCCCTCTCCCAGTTCTCATAGACAAAGCCCTATGGCCTCCATCCACTTGCCTCCTCTCTCAACTCTCCACCTCCCATGATAGCCACTGAGGGCTTCCATGGCCTGCTTACCAGCTAGCCCAGTCTACCATCATACTTCCCCTGCTCAAAGGCCACTAACAGCTTCCTGCTTACTATCACAACCAAACACCATCAACTTTCTGGGGCTCCCCAACTCATCCTTACTCCCCAGTTTTCTTCCCCTCTGGCAGGCCGGTTTCCCCACTATGTCAGGACACGTTCTCAGCTCCTTCCAGGCCTTTGCTAAGAATCCCTCCCCACTCCATCCCGTCCTCTGAATCCTGTCCAAAGGAGCAAGACACTCTGCTCTTCCAGGCCACCTCCTCTAGGCTCCAGTGGCTCTAGCACTCACTGGTCTCCCTCTCCTCAAACCACCTAGGTTATGAACCATGTAGATTCCAAGGTGCTGGGGGCTACTCACTGCTGCTCCACTCCAGGGCCACTGGAGGGCAGCACTGGGACAGCCCAGCAACTCACCAGGGGGGCCGGAGGACAGGGCCATGGTCCCATAGTAGGAGAAGGCACCTGTCTCAAACTTCATGTTCTCCTTGCCAGCCTCCACCTCCACCTTCCCCTGAAAGAACACAGGGTTAAGGTTACAGAATGAGAAAAACAAAACAAAACAAAACAACGAGGCAAAAGTGAGACATGAGGGGTAAAGGCACTGTGACCCCAAGGGAAGAGCTCGGGCAACCTGACCTGAGGGCTCATGGGTGGTCACTCTGAAGAGAACAGGCAACGGAGAATGCAGGCTCAGAGCAGGCCACACACAGTCTCAGGGCAGGAAAGCCCTGCGTCCCCACCATCTCAGCAGTAGGGGAGAGCAGGTGCAGGTAGGCACTCACCTGCAGGATGAGGATGAAGTAGTCAGCCGGCTTGTTCCGGGTGTACAGATAGTGTCGCACATAGTATTTGTTGTGCTCATCAAACTTGAGTTCCTGAATGACGTCTGGGTACTTGAGCAGCCGAAGCAGGATCTTCTCTGATATCAGAGAAGGGCTGAACTGGGGGACCTCTGCAGGGGGAAAGAGGCGGATTTCATATGGGGCCAGGCTGGGCAGGCTGGGACACAGTCACTGCAGTGCAAGGACAGCTCTCTCACTGCTGGGACCTTCCATTTAGTTCTGAGGGAAGGGGGGGCCCTAGGCTCCAGGTGGGTCAGACTAGAGTCTGTCTGCCTGCTGGGCTTGAACAGGGGCCCCTGGACTACCAGGGTATGACCTTGGCAAGTTATTTAACCTGTATCTCAGTTTTCTCATCTGTAAAATGGGGATTAAAAACTTCACAGTTGTTGTGAGGTTAAACAGGATAATACATGTAAAGCACTTATACACATTATTGGCATATGGAAGGTGTTTGATAAATGTTATTATCATTATCATCATCATATCCTGGCAGAAAAAAGCAAAGGAGAAGGATTTATTAAAGTCAGATTGGTATCAGGGGAGGGAGTGGGCAGACTCTTTCTTATCCATCACCCAGGTCCCCAAGGGAGCTGTGAATCCCAGGTGAGAGACATAACATTGATCTAGAGGTCAAATCCTGCAGTCAAGTCCAGCATATGCAGGTAGAGGGGAGGCAAGAGAGACACGAACAGAGCTAGTACAGGCTCCTCAAGGGGATGAGCCAGGCAAGGACAGTGTACTGCACCTGGGTGGGCCCACAGCACATGCAAAGGCCTACTTCTCCCTCCTACTCAACAAGACTCGATGAGCCCATCTCAGGTTCTCCTGGGACTTATTTATTTCAAAAGTAACTTGACACTTCCTAGAAGTTTGCAAGAGGGAAAGCAAATCACAGGGCCCGCCCAGGGATGTGGGAGCCACCTGGCCCCATTTGGTTTCCCTGCACCTTGCAACTGTATAGCCTCACCCTATAGGGGAAGTAGCCAGGGACTCAGTCCTTTTCCCTCTGTGACTGTCCCACCAACAATGAAGGCCCTCCTTTCACTCTTACCTGTGGACAGAAAGCGGTGAGCAGCCAGGAGTAGCTGAGGTGAAATTTTCACCTTGAGTTCGTTGTCAGCATCCTTGAAGGCTGAGAAGTCCCGTTTGTTCTTTTCAGACACCCGTTTCCGGCTTCGGTTGTCAGCTGCAAGGGAATGAATCTGGAGCTGAGCATGCTGTCCCCACAGCGGACTCAGAAATAGACTGGAACCGGCTTGCCAGCTCTCAGCTCAGCAGTTCCTCCCTCCACACAAAAGCTGCAGTGCCTGGGCCAGGGCAGGTCCCCAGGCTGATGCTGAGGCACAAAGGCCAGGAGGAACCAAGGCAGCCTATGCTCCCTGGTCTAAGCAACATGCTCCCAAACCACCGCAGCCTACATCCTGCACTGTGGGCTGACCACCCAGGACAGCAGAGGTCAGGCCTAAGTAGGAAAGGACTCTGCCTGTGGGGAGGGTAGAACTCACTGTACATATCCGACTCGTCCAGGATCTCAGACTTGATGATTTCCTCAATGACGTCCTCCAGGGTGACCAGGCCCAGGACCTCATAGAAGGGGTCACCTTCACCTTCATTGTTCACCTTCTGCACGATGGCCAGGTGGGACTTCCCTGGCAGACAATGCAATGCGTCAGACAAGAGCAGAGGAACCAGTAACGAGACTCCTCCACCAAAATGTTAACACACTTGGGGTCATGAGTCATTAGGGTGGGGTCAGGGGTGGGTTTTTTCCCTTTTCTGTATTTCCTGAAGTTTCTATTGCAAAAAGATACTGCTTTAATGAAAAAATAAAAACCAAAAGTATTTTTTAATATTAGGGCATTAAGGACTATTGGTTTAAATAGAATAAAAATGACAAGGTCCTCCCGGGGAGGGAAAGACCCATGCTAACAACTGGTGGGCAGAGAAGCCCTAGGTGAGTGCCAGCCGGACAAGGGGCTCCTCAGAGGGCACCCACCTTCCATGGGGCTCAAGGGCCATTGAAAATGCTTCACTGGGCTCCTTAGCAAAACTGCCCTGTAAGCACCCTAGGGCCATGCCACTCACTGCCCAGTGCAAAGGCTCTGCATTCCCAAAGCCATTAACAAATTAGCCTGACATAATTAGGCCAGGCAAACACTATAATTAGAGAAGGGCCACCCCTCCAACCTAAGGCAAGAGAAAGTTAGGAAGGGGTTTGGGGGAAAACCTTCCACAGAAGCTTTGTGAGGTGGTTGGGATTCCCAGGCCCACCCTGCTCTTGTGCCCCTGAACCCAGTGTGTGACAATAGGGAGCCCAGAGAGTTGGCCCACACTCCAAGTTGAACAAACAGTGGGACACAGATTTGGAACAACCTCAGGGAGAAAGCCCCAGGAGAGCTGCGAAGGTCAGGTCATAGTCTCCTCACAGCTTCCCCTTCACAATCGAATCTTTTTAGGGCCTCACTCTAAGGATGTCCCTGTAAACGATGTTCTCTAGATTTCTTAAGGCCACAGGAAATTCCCAAACCCTAGCATATGCTCTTCAGAACTCCTAGAGGCCTCTTAGGGAGAACAGAGATGCCAGTTAGCATATTCCTTTGAAAAAATATAGTAAAAAATATCTGCATGCACCCAAGTGATGGGAAGAAATACTGTCCTGTGAAACATTCTCACACACACAGTGCAGGTCACTATGATATGCTTATTTCTATCTTTGAGTTGTAGTCAAAACACTGTCAACACCTTGCTAGACAAAACCATGACTAGACTCAATTTTAAAATTTCCTTGTGCCCCTGGCTGGTGTGGCTCAGTGGACTGAGCACTGGCCTGCTAACCAAAGGGTCACTGGTTTGATTCCCAGTTGGGGCACAAGCCTGGGTTGTGGGCCAGGCCCCCAGTTGGGAGTGTATAAGAGGCAACCAAACAGTGATGTTTCCCTCCTCTTTCTCCCTCCCTTCCCCTCTCGCTAATAATAAATGAACAAATCTTTACAACGAAAATTTCCTTGTGTCTCCTACAGATAAGCCAATAAGAGCAATGACCTGCCAGGGCCCTCAAGCATCAGCCAGTCTGGGCCAGAGCCTGGCCACTGTGTCTGCTGGAGGTGGCCCGTCCGGGAGAGCCCTCTAGGGAAGGGAAAATAAAATGCTCTGAGGGGCCTGGGTAGCCAGTTTAGCCTGTGTCATCAGATGGGAACCAGAATTAGAGCAGATAGCTTTTACCGCCTTCCAGACTGGCAAACTCTAGAAGCCTGGTGAGCCCAGTGTGAGGGAGACGGGCCTGCACAGGCACTCTGGTTGGTGAGCAGGAAAACAGGCACATTTCAGGAGGCTGATTTGGCAGCATGCTTCAAAATGAAGGGTCCCTAACCTTGGCCTGAGAAATTCCACTTGTAGAAACTTATCCTGTGTATATAATCTTCACTAAAGCAGAAGGACACAAAAGCCAAGGGGGTGATCATTTTTTCACAGAGCCTCAAACCAGAGACAACCGAAATCAACAGCATGAGGGTTGGAGCAGGAGGGCTGAACAGGGGCTACTGCTGCCTGGAGAGAGACAGCAGGGCCAGAGGGACGAAATGTGGAACAAAACCCAAGACAGGCCACTAGTGGAAGAGCAAGTGATAGGACAGAATGTGTGGTGCCATCTGCCCGCATAGAAATGGGGGGCAGGGGGGCAGGGAACCTTGAAATGTCTGGAAGTAACAGTGGTCACCTCTGGGGGCTTTTGAAGTGGAGGGGGAGCTATTATCACTTATTCTATTTTTCCATATTGTTCTACTTGATGGGCATGTTTTAATTCTACATTATTATTATTAATCCTCACCTCACGACATGTTTACTGATTTTTAAAGAGAAAGGAAGGGGGAGAGAGAGAGAGAAACATCAGTCCGGTTGCCTCCCATATGCACCCTGACTGGGGATCAAAACTGCAACCTAGGTATGTGCTCTGACCAGGAATCAAACCTGCAACCTTTGGGTGCATAGGACAATGCTCCAAACAACTGAGCGACCCAGCCAGGGCAACTTCATTACTTTTTTAATTGAGAAAAAATTAAGGGGAAGCCCTGGCTGGTATGGCTCAGTGGATTGAGTGCCAGTCTGCGAACCAAAGGGTCACCAGTTCAATTCCCAGTCAGGGCACATGCCTAGGTTTCGGGCCAGGTCCCCAGGAGGGAGGCGCATGAGACACAACCACACATTGATGTTTCTCTCCCTTCCTTTCTCCCTCTCTCCCCAGTCTCTAAAAATAAAAAAAATAAAGTATTTTTTTTTAATTAAGGAAAACAAAGGAAACCGGTGAGAGAGTCTAGCATGAGCAAGGGCCCTGTGCCTGTACTGCGCACATGGAGCCCCAGGAATAGGGCACATCTCTGAATGCCGCCCAGTTAGCACCACCCTGCTCATACCCCAGAAGTCAGAGCCCCTGCAGATTCAGCTTCAATAATCTGAGAAAATGTCCACCCACTGAAACTTCCAATCGACTCACGGTCAAGAGTTGCACTAGGCCTCACCAGGAAAGGCTGGTGGCTCCTCTAAAAAACAGAAATATCCCTCCTGTGGGTGCAATGAGCTGATTCCTTGAGCCTGATTAAGGCCACTCTCAGCCTCTCTGCTTTCTGAGGCTACTTTGTGGAACCCAGGGATACATATGGCGCCCTCTAGTGGCAATACCATCAAGCCAGGTACCCTGTAGATGCGCAAACCTGGGACACGCCCTAGTCACCCCTACTCTGTACCCAAAAGAGCCTGGTGCGCTGGCACTGACTATGGCTGGCCATTTGGGGGCCCCACACAAAGGACCACTCAGTCACTCTCTGCTGATCCAACCATCAGACCCTGGGCTGTGTTTGCCTTTTCTAATTTTTCTGCCCCGAAAAGGGCAGGGTTTTTTGTTTGTTTGTTTGTTTTGGTCTTAGCATAATGTTCCTCTTTCCAAAGTCAGCAGTGACATACAAGAGTGGGTATCTTATGCTCAGGCCACTGCCTCTGACCAAGGCCACTCTCTCCCTCCTCCAGGAATCTCCTGGTGTTCCTCTGACCTCAGGGCCTGCTCCATCCTCTTAATGGAAGAGGACCCCAGAGCTCAATCCTTGCATCTGGTCCCTTGCCTCATGACTTTAAATACAAACTATGTGGCAAGGCGTCTCAAACAAATATTTGCAGCCCAGCCCCCTCTGTGCCCTCCAACTCGTATATCCAACTGCTCACTGACAGAATAATCCACGTGGATGGATGTCTTAACACCTTGAACTTACTACCAAAACCAAGCTCCTGCCCTTCCCCCTGGACTCCCCATCTTTCTCTATCCAGCTGATTGGCATGAGGGAGAAAACTTTGCCTCCTCTATTACTCTACCCTTCTACCTCCAACCCTTTCTGCAGATCTATCAGCTCTGCCTGCAAGAAGCACCCAAAATCCAACCTCTTCTGGCAGTCTCCACTGCTACCATTCTGGGCTACATGTGTCTCCTTCTCACCCAGAGGGTAGAAACAGCTTCTTACCATTGTTCTGCTTCATCCTGGGTCCACTTTCAACACAGCAGCAAGGGGAAACCCCTCACAGGTAAGTCAGGTTGCCTCATGCAGCATTCCACTCACAAGCCACAGTCGTCAGTGGCCAGGACCCAAAGCCCCTCATGCACCTCAACCACCTCTTACTCCTCTCTCCCGTGCTGAGGTCAGCCTTAGCTTCCTTGCTGTCGACACCTAAGGCTGCTCCCTTTACCTGGCCATTTCTCACCCACACACCTGCATAGCTCACCCCACCTTTAGGTTTACAACAACCCCTCCTCTAACACCCAAGCCAGTCCTTAGTTTATCACCTAAAATAAATTATATAACGTGTTTATTCACTTTATCCCTTAGAGTCCCTCTTCTCCCATAAGATTGTGAGCCCATCACAGCAGGAGATTCAGTCTGTGTTCCTAAAACTCGGAACAGTGCGTGGCATAAAGTAAGCAGTCAGTGAATGTTTGTGGGGAGATGACTTAGTCCACATGGGAAGGGGGAAAGGGATAGAGACTAGAGAAAGGATTATTTTGAATTCTAGCAATCAAAAAGTTTCTGTAATTCAGAAATAACTGTTAACTGATTTATCATTTAAAATAAACAGGATCAACTTAGGACTTACATGTTTATGATGATTTTTTAATTATATTTTATCGATTATGCTATTACAGTTGTCCCATTTCTCCCCCATCATTCCACTCCACCCTGCACACCCCCTCCCACCCACATTCCCCCCTTTAGTTCATGTCCATGTGTCATAAGTTCTTTAGCTTCTAGTTTTCCCACAACTATTCTTGCCCTCCCCCTGTCTATTTTCTACCCACCGTCTATGCTACTTAGTCTCTGTACCTTTCCCCCCTCTCTCCTCCTCCCACTCCCCTGTTGCTAACCCTCCATGTGATCTCCATTTCTGTGTTTCTGCTCCTGTTCTATTTGTTTGCTTAGTTTGCTTTTGTTTTAGATGTGGTTGTTAATACCTGTGAGTTTGCTGTCTTTTTACTATCCTATTTTTTATCTTCTTTTTCTTAGATAAATCCCTTTAACATTTCATATAATAAGGGCTTGTGATGATGAACTCCTTTAACTTGACCTTATCTGAGAAGTGCTTTATCTTCCTTTGCATTCTAAATGACAGTTTCACTGGATAGAGCAATCTTGCATGTAGGTCCTTGCCTTTCATGACTTGGAATACTTCTTTCCAGCCCCTTCTTGACTGTAAGGTCTCTTTTGAGAAATCAGCTGACAGTCTGATGGGAATTCCTTTGTAGGTGAGTGTGCCCTTATCCCTTGCTGCTTCTAGAATTCTCTCCTTCATTTTAATCTTGGCTAATGTAATGATGATGTGCCTTGGTGTGTTCCTCCTTGGGTCCAACTTCTTTGGGACTCTGTGAGCTTCCTGGACTCCTGGAAGTCTATTTCCTTTGCCAGATTGGGGAAGTTCTCCTTTATTATTTGTTCAAATAAGTTTTCCACTTGTTGTTCTTCCTCATCCCCTTCTGGTGCTCCTATAATTCAGATGCTGGAATGTTTAAAAATGTCCTGGAGGTTCCTAAGCCTCTCCTCATTTTTTTGAATTCTTGTGTCTTCATTCTTTTCTGTTTCTTTCTTCCTTCTGGTCCATTCCATTGATCTGAGTCCCAGTTTTCCTCCCATCACTATTGGTTCCCTGTGTGTTTTTCTTCATTTCACTTATTGTAGCCTTCATTTGTTCATCTAATTTGCCAACAAAATCAACCAATTCTGTGAGCTTCCTAATCACCAGTGCTTTGAGCTGTGCATCTGATAGGCTGGCTACCTCTTGGTCACTTAGATGAATTAGCTCTGGGACCCTGATCTGTTCTCCTGTTTGAGCCATCCTTGTTTTGTTTTGTTTTGTTTTGGGGCAGGGGGCGGGGGGGTCTGGTCTAGGCTGTTACGTAGTGAGGGGCAGAGCCTTAGGCATTCCCCAGGGCAGGGCAACCCAGTCGCTGGGTTGTGATACTGGATGTGGGGGTGGGGTGCGAGAGGGAACAATGGCGCTTGCTGTGCTTTTTAGGCTTTATTTCCCGGCGCTAGGGCCCTTCGCTGCACAGTCTGTCTCACTGCCTGTTTTTGCCTGGTTTATCTGTGTGCAAATGTGTGACTGCAGTCAGCCGCCTTGTGTGCCTCGCTTGGTATGCTCATTGCCTCCCTGCGCTCCGTAACCACTGCCTGTGCGCCTGGGACCACCAGCTACTACTTCTTCCCGCTGCAACCCCTCTCCACCGGCCACCAACTCTGTCCCTCTTACTGGTCTGGGTGAATCAATGTTGGACTTCCACACAATTCAATCTTCTATCTGTTCTGGTTGGTTTTTTTGTTCTATGTTTTTGTTGTCCTTAATCTTGGTTTGTGAGAGGAGGCACAGTGTGTCCACCTATGCCTCCATCTTGGCCGGAAGTCAATCTCTTTATGATTCTTAATTTATGAAATTTAAATCTAATACAGAATTTTATTTTTTGTTACCTCATTCTTTTTTTTAAAGATTCTATTTATTTATTTTTACAGAGAGGGGAAGGGAGGGAAAAAGGAAAGAGAGAGAAACGTCAACGTGCAAGAGATACATTCATCACTTGCCTCTCACATGCCCCCAAATGGGGACCTGGCCCGCAACCCAGGCATGTGCCCTGACCAGGAATCGAACCAGCACATTTTGATTTGCAGGCTGGCACTCACTCCACTGAACCACATCAGCCAAGGCTGAGTTACCTCCTCTTAAAATTGGTGTCCATTCAACTGGATAACTGGATTTTGGAGGTGGTTGAGGAGAGAAATAAAACATGAAAATTTTAAAAATACAACTACTCTAAAAGCTAAGAATCCCACATTCTTTCAAAGCAATCTTTATTCAAAGAAAAAGGACTGAGAAATATATCTAAATGTTCATATTTGGCTGATCCATAGAAAATTGCTGATATTCAACTATTTTTGACCAACAAAAATAATCTCATATAATTGAACCTAACAGTATGGGGAATTCTAAATGGTTTTTCTTTTCTTTTTTGTACTTTTCTGAGTAGAAATTCCAAATTGTCCATAGCCAGTAGCATAAATTTTATCATCAGAAAGATGCACATACATTAAAGTAAATTTTAAAAGACTCTCATACTGCTTCCACTGGGGACTGGGGTTTCCTGGGCCTTTAATTCAAGCACTGTTCACAACCTGGCTGTGGACAGGAGCACCTTGAAACTGCTGTCTCTCAGCGCCTCTGGGCCACACCTGGCTGCCAGCTTGCCCCAACACCCTTTGTCACCCTGTGTCCAGCCAGTCTCCTCCAGGTCAGAGAACTGCACTGTGCAGCCTCTAGAAACCCCAGAGAGGCCAAGGAAACCAGACAGCAAATCTGAGCCTCTTCCACTACCTTCTCTTGCCTGGAACAGGGGCAAGGAGTGAGATAGCCCAGACCTGCATCCAGAGACAACCCCTCCCCTGACCCCAACTTGTGCCCCAGTTCTTCCCTTCCCAGAACTTGCACGGCTGTTCTGTGGACTGGCTTGTGCCACTGGCCAACTGGCGTCCACAGCCCCATGGGGCAGGCTACAGCTCGGCCAGGCCTGCACTGTCACTTCGCGCCTTTCCATACTGCTCATCTTCACCCCTCCCCAGTAAGCCTTGAGCACAGCAGATGCTCCAGGCTCTTGGCTGGATACATACAGGTAATAGTCTCCAGAAGCTGCAGGAAGCCCAGTCCCCAGCCTCTGCTTCTCCCTCATAAAAAGCTTTCTCTCTAAAAGACCATAAGAAGGACAAATCACTAGGTGCTGGGTTTCAAAGTCCACAAGGGCTCTCAGAGGACCCTACTCACCAGTTCTGGCTGCATTTCTCATAGACCAGATCCAAAGGCTCCAGATCAGACATGGGTTCCACCACCCAAGATGCTGTGATCAGCATACTCCTTGCTGGCATCCCTGGCAAGTCCTGCTTCCCAACATCTCAGGTCCCCAGGACTAGCCTTAGCTCTCAGTCCCTCCTGAGGTACCCTCCTTTCCTAGGAATCCTCTCCTTTCTCCTCCCTCCACCCTAGCCACAAACAACAGCAGGATTAAGTGACTATTAATAGTGCTGACCTCAACCAGCGGAGGAGTGGACTCAACCCAGCCAGGTGCAGGCAGAGCAGGAGAGAACCGAGAAGGACAGAGTAGCAGCAGAACCCCTGCACAGCCCTCCCAACCCACACCCCTCAGCTCCAAGGTAGGAGGGTGATCCCCCACAAAGAAGGCTAGACTGAGAGGGGCAGGATGAAGATGTTTAATCAATAAGCAACTTAAAAAAAACACTGAGGAGGTCCTTCATTTTAACATAAATTAATATATATTATCAGACCACGGTGACTATAACAGTGCAGTACTGTTGAAAACAAGAGCATTTTTTCTTCAGGATTTGGTAGTATGTGTTAAAACGTAAAATGCCCCTGGCTGGTGTAGCTCAGTGGATTGAGCATGGGCTGCGGACCAAAGGGTCGCTGCCTCGATTCCTGGTCAGGGCACATGCCTGGGTTGTGGGCCAGGTCCCCAGTGGGGGCCACATGAGAGGTGACCACACATTGATGTTTCTCTCCCTCTCTCTCCCTTCCCCTCTAAAAATAAATAAAGTCTTTTTAAAAATGTAAAATGTGCAAGATCTGCACTCAGCCAATCTACCACTTCTAAGAAAAACCTGAATACAAAAGAAATACCCTAACCAAGGTGCAAGGTGTGCCTAGAAGGGTCTGTCCAAGGCACTTTATAGCACAGTATTGCAGCCACTGAAAAAAGAGGCTGATGCACAGAAATTTAAAGAGATGGTGCCCAATGTTTGTGTAAAGTAGAAAAGTTGCAGAACCGGACAGTAAGAGCACTCAATAGTAGTTTCTCATGCTTTGGCTTACTGAATTTTAAAATCAGTATGTATTATTTTATTTTTTTCCTTTTATAATCAAAAGAGATAAGAATGTGATATCTCATTTTGAGAGGGGAAGAAAAGTAATATAGTTCATCGCTGACTTACTTGAAGAAAATGTACCAAAAATATTTGCATTTTGGATGGTGGAGTAAGAGTGACTTTCATTTTTTTAAAATATTTTATTGTTTATACTATTACAGCTGCCCCAATTTCCCCCCCTTTGTCCCTCCAACTCCCTTAGGCAACACCTACATTGTTGTCCATGTCCATGGGTCCTGCATATATGTTCTTATACTAATCTCTTCCCCTCCTCTCTTACAACTCTCAGTCTGTTCCATGTTTCTATGCCTCTGATTCTGTTTTGTTCCTTAGTTTATTTTGTTCGTTAGATTCCACTTATATGTGAGATCATGTGGTATTTGTCTTTCACTGACTGGCTTATTTCACTTAGGATAAAAGTCTCCAGGTCCATCCATGCTGTTGCAAAAGGTGAGTTCCTTCTGTTTTACTCTGGGTAGTATTCCATAGTGTAAATGTACCACAGCTTTTTTATCTATTCATCTACTGATGGGCACTTGGGCTGTTTCCAGATCTTGGCCATCGTAAATAACATTGCTATGAACATTGGGGTGCATAGGTTCTTCTGAATTGGTGTTTCAAGACTCTTAGTATATATTTCCAGAAGTGGAATCACTGGGTCAAAAGGCAGTTCCATTTTTAATTGTTTGAGGAAAATCCATACTGCTTTCCGCAGTGGCTGCATCAGTCTGCATTCCCACCAACAGCATACTAGGGTTCTCTTTTCTCCATATCCTTGCCAGCACTTGTTTGTTGATTTATTATGATGGCCATTCTCACCAGTATAAGGTGATAAATCACTGTAGTTTTAATTTGCATCTCTCTGATGGCTAGTGATGCTGAGCAATGACCCACTGACATGTGACTTTGTATGTACTCTTTGGACAAGTACCTACTCAAGTCCTTTGCCCATTTTTCAATTGGATTGTTTGTTTTCCTGGTGTTGAGTCATATAAGTTCCTTATATATTTTGGAAATTAAACCCTTGTCTGATGTATCATTGGCAAATATGTTCTCCCATACAGTGGGTTCCCTTTTCATTTTGATGATGGTTTCTTTAGCTGTGTAGAAGTTTTTTAATTTGATGCAGTTCCATTTGTTTATCTTTCTTCCTTTGTTTCCCATGCCCTAGGAGATATATTGGCAAAAATATTGCTATGCGAAATAATCTGAAATTTTATTGTCTATGTTTTCCTCTAGGATTTTTATGGTATTGTGACTTATATTTAAGTCTTTTATCCATTCCGAGTTTATTCTGGTGTATGGTGTAACCTGGTGGTTTTAGTTTCCTTTTTTCACATGTACCAGTCCAGTTCTCCCAACACCATTTATTGAAGAGGTTGTCTTCACTCCACTGTATACTCATGCCCACTTTGTCAAATGGTGACTTTCATTTCTTTTTTTTTAAGATTTTGTTTATTTATTTTTAGAGAAAGAGGAAGGGAGGAAGAAAGAGAGGGACAGAAACATCAATGTGTGGTTGCCTCTCACGTGCCCCCTACTGGGGACCTGGCCCACAACCCAGGCATGTGTCCTGACTGGGAATCAAACCAGAGACCTTTTGGTTCCCAGGCCCACGCTCAATCCACTCGAACCACACCAGCAAAAGCTGGTGACTTTCATTTCTTAATCGTTTCTACTTTTCTCAAAGCTTCTACAATAAATATACTACTTTCTTTTGACTTTTTAAGCTTTGTTCACCTCCCCTATGGAGTTTGCCAGTAGTGGACACCAGGGTGGACTTAACCTTCTCTCTCCCTTTTACTGCTAGACACAATTGCTTCCAGTTTTCTCCTGCTGTCCCTGTAAGTGCATCATTTAACCCATGTGAGATGTCAATATTTTCAACATGTATTTACGTCAAAAGGTTCATGCATTGATGAAGTTTTTAGAAACTTCCAAGTTGTCTTCTGTATATTAGGGGGCCCAGTTTGCACTTTCACCAGCACAAATTATATTCAGTGGTTCTTGATGTATTCGTCAATCACTAGCACAAAGGCTAAATATACAGCAGGTGCTCCATAAGGCAGCTATTCAATAAATACCACCAATAAAAGAACTTGAAAAAACTGCATTACAATTGGTTATGTTTTTAAAGGAAAGAAATAACAATGGAAGGCAAGACAAAGAGATAAAGAGAGTAAACTAGAAAACAAGACAGAAGGTGATAGGAGGGCAATCACAGGAAAAGAAGAAATGGAAAAGCAAACATGGTAGCCCACTCGCCAAAACAGACAGAGGTCCACAGGGAAAAGGATTTCTAGACACTTCCCAGGAGACTTGCCCCACCACCCTGAGCCAGCACCTCCCATGCGAATGTAAGAGAGCCCTGGCTATCCAGAACCTTTTAGAACATGTCTCCAAAGGGGGACTCATCCAACACAAATAAGCAATTTTAGATTTTGTTTATAAACAGGCTGACCAAGATCCCTGGAAGGAAATCCCCCGAATTAAGCAAGCACAGATTATGTACAGCAGCAACCCCTGCCAGTCCTGTCAAACAGCATAGAGGAAACAGTAACCATGGAGTCAGGGCTCAAGAGTTAGCCAAAATAATTTAAAATTATTAAGAAAACTATTTGAAACATGGACTTACAGCCACTGTCAGTACTGAAAAATCCCACCATAAGGGTATTATTCTGTGCCTTGAAAAAGGATATAACATACGTGCTAGAGATAATATGAATGGTAACTATTAGCAAGACATTTAAAAATTATGGTTATTTCACCTCTACCTCTTTTTTACTTTAATCTCACCCAAGGACATTTTCTCATTGCTTTTAGAGAGAGGAAGGGAGGGAGGAGTGGAGAGAGACAGAGAGAGAAAGGGAGAGAAACATCGGTTGGTCGCCTTCTTACACATGCCTCGACTGGGATGGAGCCCACATGTGGGCATGTGACTGTGACCTAAGTGGGAATCAAACCCATATATAACCTTTGGGCCTATGGGACGACACTCCAGCCAACTGAGCCACACCAGCCAGGGCTCATCTTTACATCTTTAAAGATATATGTGTTCATTTCATAATATATATATTAGAAAACAGTACATGTATATAACTTCTGAATGAATGAAGGTACGAATTAAAAATTTTTTTTGTAATGATCACAAAATTTTGGAGAGCTCCCTTTAGACAGCCTTATAAAGATGGCCAGGCCTTAGTTGTCCCTTCCCACTGCAGACACTCAGGTGTCCCCCTCAGGCCCCACCTTCCCCTGGCCACAGAGCAGTTAGGGTGCACACAAGGCAGCATGTTGTGGGAAGCATGGTCCAAGTGCTGCCCTGGATGCCCCTCCTGTGACTGACCGCACTCTTGAGAGAACTGAGGCTCGGAGAGGTTCTGCCAGGACCACCCCAGGAAGGGTGAATACACAGGGATTCAGGTAAGGAACTTCTCCAAACAGCCTTCACTCAACCAAAAAGCCGTAAGGGTTAAGCTGTTACAGACAGGATGTCAGGAGACCCTACAGCTCTCTCACTCTGAGGACAAGTCTTCATGCCTTTGATTTTTCCCTTAGCCAGTAGTCACTACTTTTTAAATATTTTATTATGGAAAATATCAAGCATACAAAAAGGGGAGGAAATAATACAATTATATCTTCTGGGCCCTTCACCTAACTTCAACTAACTCCCTTGGCCAATCTAGTTTCCTCTTTCCGCCTACCCACTTCACTGGCTTATTTTGAAGCAAATCCCAGATTTTATCTGTGAACATCTATAAATTTTACAAGCATTTTAGTAAGTAAATACTCTTTTTAAAAGCAAAACTACAATAGTAATACCACATACAGTAATTCTTTAAGATTATTAACATCAACAGTGTTCTAATCTCCTTATAATTATTTTACATCAAACTAATTTTTACATGATTTTTTTGATACTGGTAAAAAAAATAAAAGGAGAAAGGAGGAAATTAAGATCACTTATAATCTGGCCTTCCAAAGATAACTACTGTTAACTGAGTAATACTTTATTCAGCTTTGAAAATTAATATAGACAGATAAAAATACCACAATGATATTTTTGCCACACACTGGATCATCATGTATCGTCTTGTATACCACTTTTTAAATGCTTCACATTCTCTGTCTTTTCCTAAAAACATTTTTAAAAATTGAATGGCTTCATCATATTTCACTGTTCACATGTGCACATAATCCCAATTCCCACTTGGCTCTCAAATTGGTCTCTTCCCATTTTTGCCATTAAGGAAATCCTTGTAATAAAGGTTTGGGTTATATCTCCATGTTCTTCAGAGAGATTTCTAGAAGGGGAAACACTGGGTCAAAAGACAGGGTTTGGTTTTGTTTAAGTTTCTTAAATTACCCAAGGAAGGAGTTCACACCAAATGCTGATGTCTGTGACCTCAGTGATGTGGAAAACTCTCCTGAAGGACACAGCCAGAGATGGCCCAAAAGGCAGAGAGGAACACGCAAGACTCAGGCTTTTTTAGGCAGCAGAAGAAAATGAAGTGGCAAAATGACGCTGGCCAGACTGACAACAACAGGCTAGGAAGGGCAGGAAGGAGGAAAGTGATCAGGAGGGGCCCAGTGAGTTCCCTCCTTTTGACTTTGCTTCTCCCTTCCCACCCAGTCCTCCCTTCTCAGGACCCCCCTGGCCCTTTCCCCTGTCATCCCAGCTCCTGGCCAACTGACCCCCACCACCCGGCAGGAGTCCTCTCCTTCTCACATCTCTGCTTACAGAGCCACAGGACCCATTCCTTAGACCTGTGTGTGCAACCAGCTAATAATCTACAGGCAAATCGACCCCAAAGCTGGACCATGATTAATGAGTGCACATGTCCCATGTTCATCATGGAGCAGTAGCAGGAAATTCTAAAGCTTTGCTAACTGACATCAACCTACATTAAGTCCAGAACTAGCTTTCTACTGAATTATGCCAATCACACACACTTGCACAAAGAAAATGCTTTATTTTTTCTTTGGTGAACCCAGTTGGTAACTGGTAATCATATAACAAATGTTCTCAAATTTACTACTAATGTCATTCTAGGCCTTGATATCAAAACCTGAAGAGGGAGTAAAACTGCACCAACATCTGACCTAATGTGAGAAGCCTTTCTTTACTAGTTGTCACAAGCAGAAGTGTGTGTGTGTGTGTGTGTGTGTGTGTGTGTGTGTGTGAAGGGGACTATACAAAAAGGGTGAGAATATTACTTGATGTGTTCAAACCTATAACTAAACTGAGAGATTAGTTATAAGAGGGAAAAAGACTTAATTATTAAACCTTTTTTTCTGCCACAAAAAAAGCAGGGACACCTTGAAATATCTTCCAGTGTTGTCCTTTTAGTGTTGTTCTTTTAATGGCAGGAAAAACAATTACATAGACCTATCTCTCTCATGAAAATAGATGCCAACATTCTAAATAAGAATCAAGCCCAGTGATGTGTAAAAAATGGTAATACGTTATGACCAAGGCTTAATGTAGTCATGCAATAATTGTCATGGGTTAAAATTTAAAAATATATGTATAAAGATAAATCATTCAATCATCCCAACATGCATTTTAAAAGCATTTGGTAAAGCCCCGGCTGAGTCATTGGGCATTGTCTTGCAAGGCAAAAGGTCGCTGGTTTGATTCCCAGTCAGGGCACATGCCTGGATTGCAGGTGCATACGAGAGGCAACTGATGTTGCCTTGATGTTGCCTTGATGTTGATGTTTCTCTTCCTGTCTTTTTCCTTCCCTTCCCCTGTCTCTAAAAATAAATAAATAAAATCCTTTTTTTTTAAAAAAGCACTTAGTAAGATTCAACATATATTCAGTATAAAAACTCTTAGCAAACTATGAAAAGAAGGAAACTTGGTTGATATGATCAAGAAAATCTACCAAAAAAAAAGTCACAGCAAATTGTTAGAGTAGGAAGCTAAATATTAATAAAGGAAGAGAGTAAAGGGAATCAAACATTATTAAGCATAATCAACTAGGGAGCATAAGCCTGCATGCTTCCCTAGGAAGCTACAACTTCACACACTCCCCAGAAAATCACCAGGGGGTTCCACACACCACTGGGGGAAGGGATAAAACAAGGAGCAGGTAAGTACCTATGCAGCAGGAGCCAAGATGGCAACCATAGAAGCCTATCAGTCCAGCCTGGGGAAAGGATTAGATTGGATAAGACTCACAAACCAGTAGATGTAGGAAATAGATGGGTTAGAGGTGGATCCATCAGAAGCCTGGGAAGCTTGGAAAGTTGACTGGTTATTTTGAAAAAGAGTCTGATCCTTCCCAAGCCAAAAATAATGTAATTCCAGCTAACAAAGAGTTCTCTCTTTCTCTGTCTGTCTCTCTCTCAGACTCTCTCTTGCCCAATAACAAGCACTTGCCCTTTTCCTTGGTGGGTTCTCTTTCCTTGTCAACCATGTGGCCTTAGCAGCTGCACGGATTCTAAACACAGGCTCCAAGCAGGAGCTTGGGTACAGCAGCACAGAAACAGATTACAGCCAAGAATAGTGCTAAGCTACCTGGACAGGGTCAGAGACTACTTATGCCGAACTAATGGCACAGAATCTTTGGACACTGGCCTTTGTTTTGGCCTTGATGAAGATGAGGCTGGACTTTTTCAATAGCAGGATGAACAGAGATGAGACATGACACTGGGCACCCAGAGGCAGTCTTCTAACCTTACCACGCCACAACCCTCCATGCGTGGGTCTCTTGGAATGCTTTTCTTGGAACTCTGTGAAAGAACAAGATTTCCATCCGTAGCCAAATCATGCATAATGACATTTTTTTAAAAGATGTATTTATCTATTTATTTTTAGAGAGAGAGGGAAGGAGAGAGAAAAAGGGAGAGAAACATCGATGCATGAGAGATACATCGATTGGTTGCCTCTTACACACCCCCAACTGGGGACTTGGCCCACAACCCAGTCATGTGCCCCAACTGGGAACTGAACCAGTGACCTTTCCATACCCACGTTGGCATTCAATCCACTGAGCCACATCACCCAAGGTACATAATGACAAATTTTAAAAGCTTTTCCTTGAGACATAGAATGAGACAATGATGCCCACTATCACCAGTTCAACATGATCCCACATGTCCTTGCCAGTGAATAAGACAAGAACATGATACAAAATGTATAAAGTTTAGCAGTAATTAAATAAAACTGTCATTATTCACAGGCAACATAATTATGTGTATAGAAAATCTAAAAATAAATTTCTTGGTCAAGTTGCTCAGTTGATTGGACCATCATCCGGTATACCAAAAGGTTGCAGGTTCCATCCCCAGTCAGGACACATACCTGGGTTGTGGGTTCGATACCCAGTGGGGGTGTCTATAAGAGATAAGCAATCAATGTTTCTCTTTCATACTGATGTTTCTCTCTCTCTCCCCCTTCCTTTCTCTCTAAAATCAATAAGCATATCCTCGGGTGAGGATTAAAAATAAATAAATAAAATAAACTATTAACATTAATGAGTGAATGCAGCAAGGCAAATGGAGTCATAGTCACTATACAAAAGTTAACTATTATTTCTCTGTATTTGTGTGGTACAACAAAGAATATCTTTGGTCTTTGACCCTGGTTCCTAGCACAGATTCAAAATCCCTTGGAATTTCCTGAGTAATCATGGTATCTTTGTTATGGGAATGACAGGACTCTAGGTGGACCCCTAGATGGGGCTGGTCACCAGTAAAATCAAGCCAGGAACTTTCAGCTGCCCAACTTCCAGGGAAGGGAGGGGGAGCAGGGGATTAAGTTCAATCAATAATTTACCGTGCTTTTAGGACGATAAGACACACCTAGGTTTTAGAGGAGGAAAATAGGAAAAAAAATTTTGAAGCAAAAAATGTGGTAAAATATTTAATAACCTGTGACCCCGTTCTACCCCCCCCCCACAACAAGCCAGGTAAGCTACATTCAGACTATAAGACTCACCCCCCTTTTCCTCCCAAATTTGGGGGTGCATCTTATAGTCCGAAAAATATGGTAATCTGCCTTGACCAGTGTGGCTCAGTTGGTTGGGTGTATGCTACAAGGCAAAAGGCTGCATGTTCGATTCCTGGGAGTGTGCACAAGAGCAACCAATAGATTTATCTCTCCCACATCAACATTTGTCTCCCTCTTTTTCTTCCTCCCCTCCCCTCTCTCTAAAAATAAATAAATAAAATCTTAACACACATACACACACACACAAAAAAAACCCAAATCAATTACGCATAGGTAATGAAACCCTGATAAAAACTAGACTGCAGAGCTCAGTGGAGTTTCCTGAATGGTGAACAAACTGATGTGCCCGGAGGGTGACACGCCCTGATTATAGGACAGAGAGCAGGGAAGCTCTGCCTCCTGGACCGCTCCACCCCTCATCCCATGTTTATCCTTTAAGATAAAGCTAATCATAAGGGTGCCACTTTCCTGGGTCATTGTGAGTCATTCATTGAATACTGAACCTGAGTCGTGGGAGCCCCCAAGTTTTTTTACAGTTGGTTAGTCACAAGTGCACAAGTAGGGGGAACCCCACTTTTGGCTGGGGTCTGCTGGTGGGGGGATGAGCCCCCAGACCTGTGGGATCCATCCAATGATAACTCCAGGTAATTAGCATCAGAACTGAACTGCAGCCCATGGCAGCTGAACAATCTGCAGCAAATGGGGAAACTAAAAATTTAAAGATACCACTTAAAGTCACCAAATACCTAAAAATAAGTCTAAGAAAAGATGTGTAAGGCTTCTACACAGAAAATGAAAAAACACTGAAAGAAATTAAGAAGACATAAATACATGGAGGGGTAACTATGTTTGTGGATCAGAAGACTATTATAAAGATGTCAAACCTTCAAGTTGACCTCTAGATTCAATGTAATTTCATAAAATTCTCAGGAGAAAGGCTAAAAATAGTCAAAACCATGTTGAAGAACAAAGAACTGAGTTCTTGACATCACCAAATATCAAGACTTATTAGAATCCAGGACTTCCAGCCAAGATGGAGGCATAGGTAGACACACTGTGCCTCCTTGCACAACCAAAATAAGGACAACAATTTAAAAACAAAAAAACCCAGTACTGACAGAAAATTGAACTGTATAGAAGTCTGACAACCAAGGAGTTAAAGAAGAAACATTCATCCAGGCTGGTAGGAGGGGCAGAGTCAGACAAAGTGACGGCTGGCAGACCTAGGGAGGCGGTGGATTGTGGAGTGCAGCCTGGTGCAGCGTGGTGCCGCGCAGTGGGCAAGGCAGCTGACAGACTGGGAGGTCCCATATTCGCTCACAAATAAACCAGCCAAAACTGGGGAACGAGACAGACCACTCAACCCAGGGCTCCAGCACAGGGAAATAAAGCCTCAAAACACCGATTGTAAACACCTGTGGGGGTGGAGTTGCCAAGAGAAACTCCCAGCCTCACAGGAGAGTTCACTGGAGAGACCCAGAATGTACACGAACCCACCCACATGGGAATCAGCACCAGAAGGGCCCAATTTGCTGGTGGGGAGTGGGGAAAGGGACTGAAATCTGGCAGAGAGCAGAGAAAGCACCACTATTCCCTCTCAGACCCCTGCCCCACATACAGCGTCACAACCCAGTGACTGGGTTGCCCCTCATCGGTGGATCAAGACAAAAAAAAAAAAAAAAAAAAAAAAAAAAAAAAAAAAAAAAAAAAAAAAAAAAAAAAAAAAAAAAAAAAAAAAAAAAAAAAAAAAAAAAAAAAAAAAAAAAAAAAAAAAAAAAAAAAAAAAAAAAAAAAAAAAAAAAAAAAAAAAAAAAAAAAAAAAAAAAA